>JNEV01001072.1:0-171262 GCA_000697495.1 Saksenaea oblongispora B3353 | reverse complement strand
TAAGTGCTGATCGAAAGGGCCTGGTTTGGCAAGGTAATAATCAATATTCACTATACGAGTTGAGATATAGGGATTCATGCCACAACAGAAAACCCGACTTTGGAGCGGCTTAACTGCGTCTGCGGAGACTTTTTGAGCCAATGACAGGGCTGCGTATAACATCTGCCTTCCCGAAGCAGTGTTTTTAAGTGCCACGCAACAATGTGGACAAATGCATGTACATCACTAGTAAAACAATGTCTGGTTAATTAGCAATGTTAAAATGACCGTTTCTTAGTGTTCATGCATACACTTCAATTTGATCATGTACGCTTCATCAAGGTATTGTGATTCTGCCGTTTAGTCCAATACGCCAGTGCCTCTCCCAGTGTCTATATCACCAATGACAGGCGTATATGTACTAGTAATATATAATCTTCGTATTGCATTAGCAGGATTACGCTTTTGTTTTTTCCAATAGACAGAGTTGAATTTTCGTCTGCTGGAGCCCAAACTTTCAACCTTTGCTAAACAAGGATTTTTAAAATATTCTACCTTTTGTCGCGCGTCAGCAACCGATATGATTGAAAAATATTTTACTGAAGATATCTTTTATTCATTTCTATAGTGCACATTATTTATATGTACTCATAATAATCATAGTTCGTAATATAGCGTAGTTCTTCACGGCGCTATGTTCTTGTTTCTTCTTGGATAACAGTGATACGCATTCGGATGTGAATGAATGATTAAGTGCGTCCTGAAGCGACGCGAAGGTATATACATCTCTCGTAGCGATTATCTTGCTGTACATCCCGTCATTGTATCTTCAATTACGTGACATATATCATGGAAACGGTCTCCGAAAGACCATGAATCACCACTGTCTTCACATAATCTCTTATGGTGCAGAGCATTCTCATATTCAAAAGAGTCTGTATTGCCGGCTTATGCTACTCTTTGATCTAGAGATCCTTAGATTAAGTTGAGAAGTTTTTTAGGTTGAGCAAGTATTATGTCAATAATTAAGCTGATTAATCAGAAAATAATTCCATTCGTTTCAATATAGTCTTGTGGGGAAACCACAAACATGGTTCGTGATCTGAAACCACACCAGTGGATTGTGTATCTACAAAGATGAATTTGGCTGACACGTCGTTTCATTCATGGAAAGGCCCTGAAGTGTATTTGTAAACAAGTTGATTTGTAAGATTTGTCGATCCGATCGGATAATCGAATATCCACAAAAAGGGTTTGATTATTCAGCATTGTCCTATAAAAGGGATGCAAGAAGATCGGTAATCACTACTCTACACTTCCTTTTTTATTATTATTACTACTATCATGGTTGTTCCTACTGCTGCCTTCAACAAGGAAATTCCTGCTGGTACTTTGCTGTCTGACGAAAAGGTGCGTTTATTCGAGCCTATCACAAAGCGATCAGTTACCCTTCACAACCGAGTGGTCGTCCCACCCATGTGTATGTACAGTTCAGTCGATGGTCAGCTCAATGACTTCCATGTCGTCCACTACGGTGGTTATGCATTGCGTGGTGCTGGTCTTGTTATCATTGAAGCTACCGCTGTCGAACCTCAAGGACGCATCACCCCACAAGACTCTGGTCTCTGGTCTGAGTCTCAGATCGAACCTCTGAAGCGTGTTGCCAATGTCATCAGATCTCAGGGTTCGGTTCCTGGTATCCAAATTGCCCATGCTGGTCGTAAGGCTTCCATCACACCCCCCTTCATTGGTGATGATCTGGTCCCTGAAAGTGAAGGTGGATGGCCCAATGATATTCGCGGAGCATCCGAAATTCCATTTGCTGATCACTACGGAAAGCCCAAGGCATTGACTGTTGAGCAGATCAAAGATATCCCCCGCAAGTTTGCCGATACTGCCAGAGGAGCCGATGAAGCTGGCATTGAAGTTTTGGAAATTCACAGTGCTCACGGGTAAGGAAAATAGGAAGTCTCTCTCTCATCTCCTTCTGACATTTCTTGTTTTCTTTTGCAGTTATCTCTTGCACAACTTCTTGTCTGGAAACTCCAACAAGCGTACTGATGAATATGGTGGTTCTCTTGAAAACCGCTTAAGATTCCCACTGGAAGTTGCCAAGGCTGTCCGTGAGGCATGGCCTGCCCACAAGCCTCTGTGGGTACGATTCTCCTCAACCGATTACAAAAACCCTGACTCCATGGCCCGCGACGACGACGGCTGGGATATCTACCAAGCCATCGAATACGCCAAGGAACTCAAGAAGATCGGTGTCGATGTCATTGACTGTTCCAGTGGTGGAAACTTGCACCGTGTTAAGTACCCTTCAGAGCCAATGTTCATGGTCCCGTTTTCTGATAAGATCAGACGCGAAGTCGGCATTCAAACCGGTGCTGTGGGTCTGATCAAGAATGGTAAAGATGCAGAAAAGGTACTCGAGGAAGACAAGGCCGACTATATTCTCGTTGGACGTGCCTACTTGGAAAGCAGCGAATGGGCTATCACAGCTGGCAAGGAACTTGGAGCCAACATCCGATGGCCCAAGCAATATACATGGGCTGTTAACAAGGAACGTAAAGCCAGACTGGAGAATAAAGAATAGATCAAAACGTTGTCATAGAGTGCAAATAGATTGTAAATAAAATCATATATCATTGTAAAATTGAACGTAAGTCAACCAAGAGGTGCAACCCAAAACTTTGCAAAAGCCTGATCCAGATCTGATCACACGGACATCTTCATTAACTACCCTACCCAGGACATACACCTTCATGACAACCGTCTTTTAGTGCTTTACTAATCGGCTATTCAGCCAACTTCCCTTTTTTCTTTTTTACAATACATAATAACATACTATGAAAAGACTAATCTGAGGTTTGACCATATGTTGCTTCATCCTTTATATTTCCCAGCTTGGCTACCTCAGTCAGAGCGTCGCCGCTTTTTCGATACTGTGGGAGGGTTCAGAGCGGGAGGAAGAACTAGCTGGTCCAATGTAATAGCGATCGGGAAATCCGCCTCTTTCTCCTTTTCAGGACCATTTTCCAGTAAATTGACTGCTTCTTTAATGATTCCCTACGTTGCATTGTAAGTGGAGATGACTGGGTTTCAGCGCATACCTTGCTTTTGATAATCAATTTAATTATTGGAGGTATATCAGTTGCAAAGCGAGAAACTTGCGACGGAACCTCAAGTTCGTTAGACCTGCTGACTCTGCAGACATAGCCCTTCGGACAATCCATCACCAGAAGTATAACCCGTCCCCCTATAACTGGATGCATAAAAATCATGTGAAATGTGATTTGATTATCTTACCGAAATGCGAAAAGCCTGCAAGCCTTAGCTGCCTGAGCTTTCGCTCCTCAAAGTTCAGATCGCTTGCAATTTTGCAAAACATATCCTTTAAAAGCTTTGGAATCTTAAGCCATCGCTCCTTCACTTCCTTCGTCCCAACCCCAGATTCACCCGGGCCACCATGCTCGGAACAACCATACTCAACACGGTCCTTCACAAGTAACATATCAGGTTTCCATGCCGACTCCTTCGCAGATAATGCGGAGCCTGTTATTTTTCTTCCTTGATTGCGCCGCGCAACCGTTGCTAAGCACATCTTATCTCCCCTTCAATTGAGTGCGTAGCTCGACATTAGCTTAGAACAGTTGTAAATTATACTTACCTCTTTGGCTCCACCCCAGTGTTATCGAAGGCGGTGTCGATGATCCGCCATACCCGCGTGATCATATCCTTCTTAGACTGGTCATTCAGTATGCGGGATATTACATTCCAGCGATAGGCTGTCAATAAGTCTAGGATCGATTGCTGCGCCCAGTACTGGTCAAAACCGGCGACAGGATCGAACGGCCCTGCTTGAGTTGCTATGGACCATAGTTCGTCCAGCTTTGTCTATGACGTTTAATGGTAAGAGCGCCATATATAACAGGCACTTAATACCTTCCCCTTGAATGATTGAAGCAGCTGCGTCACCTCATCAGGAACGGTAGGCAGCGCTGTCAGGCTCTCCTGCTTGATTCTGGCTAGTTGCTCCGTCGTAAACACCTGTTGCCAGCAGCTATCACCAACGTCCAGTATAAACGAATGTGCTGCACTAGTAAAAGAATACCTTGAATTAATTTGGTAACGTTTTAATGGCTATTTCTTACTGTTCATGTGTGCACTTCTTTGCAAAGTCGTACATAAGGTCTTCGACAAAGACGTTTGGTGCGACTTCCCATTTATCTTTGTCATCCATCGAGCGGTACTTTTTTTCAAAGGCATCCCACTGATCTTCCTCAAGAGATTTGTAAGTCGTAGACGACTTGAAAGAGCCATATGTGAGCCAATGCATGATGTTGTTTCTACCTCTTTTAGATGATACCTTTGAAGATGCGGATGGGTAAGATATGCTGGCAGACGTACTCCCCGAGGAATTGATCTCGTTCTCTCCTGAGCTTGCATCGTAAAAACGCTTGTATATGGTTACTTAAACTTCATATAATGGGCCGTTACTAATTGTGTCGGTTACCTGCAATTTTTTTGTTAACAGCCTTTCCCAGTCTGGCATATCCTCCGATGTCTCCTGTCACGAAATCCGACGTTTAGCGCAAATGTTTAACTACTTGAGACCGTACAAATACACAAAGTTTTTCTTTCGCGGCTGCGAAACGATGGATCCATAGTCTTTTCATGTCTCCTGTATTCGTATTTGCTAGTATGAATTCCTCATTGGCCTCCGCAAAACCTCTCAGACTGGGCATTTGAAACGTCTCCGAATCAAAATATCTTTTGAAAACTGTGATATAATATTAAGACATATTCATCCTATAGGCTTATTTATATTACCATCTAAGTATCTTGGTTCGTGTTCAGACATGAAGAGAAAAAGGAAAAGGAATTTGACGTTTTCAACAGTTCACTGTTTGTTTTTATTAGAGTTGTTACACAAAATCAGGTGTGCAAACCTTCTAGACCTAGGACAATGGGTCTTTGCTTCCATAGGTACAATTTGATATAGTTACCTTAGAGTTCAGAAGCAAACTGTAGATACAGGTACCATATGAGCTGTAGCTATTAGATAATATGATTATGGTTAGTATCATTGACTTGCGACTTTGCTGCGGAGAACACGTGACAAAGTAGGATATGCGTATATATTTGCTTCCGGAAAAGTTTGGTTCAGCCTTCGATGTGATGGCAGTTTATAAAATTTTTACTCTTTACATTTTCTATTTTTCTAAGCTAAATCGATACGTGACTATGACGAAGTTCTATTATATATATATATAATGTTGGCAAAACCATGGAAATAGACGGTTAGCTAGCACTTTTCTCCCGTTTGTATCTATTCACAGTACGGCTGTCTGGTGAGGACAGATGTTATATCGTTCGACCTCGAAAACAATAAAATAGTTATTTTCCCCCATTACTCGTTGTCATTACTTACTTCTGAACGGGAAAGTTTACCACAAAAGTTATTTGAGCATCTGTACGACCTTAATAAACCTCCGATTCACCTGATCTGTTTATTGATGACGCGGACGCTAGTGTGCATTGACTACATGCGCAGCATGGTAGTTTACAAATCTACACACAAAGAAAGTATGATGGTGTACAGGTACGTTTCATTAACTTTGACCTTCGAATGTGTTCGAATGCTAGTACTTATTGTTCTATTAGTCTCTGTAGGCTCGCTGCACATTGGGCTCGGCACCTTCTACTTTTTTTCATCGTTTGAAGGACCTCTACCTATCGTGACGCCCTGGGATATGTCCGAGTGGTATATATGCATGCTAGTATCGTGACGCCCTGCTAGTCTCTACACATATACTGCGAGGTTTCTTTGCACATTGCACAGCGTGCCCGGATCTTTCTACTTTTTTTTTTTATTTTTTTGAAGGACCTCTACCTATCGTGACGCCCTGGGATATGTCCGAGTGGTATATATGCATGCTAGTATCGTGACGCCCTGCTAGTCTCTACACATATACTGCGAGGTTTCTTTGCACATTGCACAGCGTGCCCGGATCTTTCTACTTTTTTTTTTTATTTTTTTGAAGGCCTCTACCTATCGTGACGCCCTGGGATATGTCCGAGTGGTATATATGCATGCTAGTATCGTGACGCCCTGCTAGTCTCTACACATATACTGCGAGGTTTCTTTGCACATTGCACAGCGTGCCCGGATCTTTCTACTTTTTTTTTTTATTTTTTTGAAGGACCTCTACCTATCGTGACGCCCTGGGATATGTCCGAGTGGTATATATGCATGCTAGTATCGTGACGCCCTGCTAGTCTCTACACATATACTGCGAGGTTTCTTTGCACATTGCACAGCGTGCCCGGATCTTTCTACTTTTTTTTTTATTTTTTTGAAGGACCTCTACCTATCGTGACGCCCTGGGATATGTCCGAGTGGTATATATGCATGCTAGTATCGTGACGCCCTGCTAGTCTCTACACATATACTGCGAGGTTTCTTTGCACATTGCACAGCGTGCCCGGATCTTTCTACTTTTTATTTTTATTTTTTTGAAGGACCTCTACCTATCGTGACGCCCTGGGATATGTCCGAGTGGTATATATGCATGCTAGTATCGTGATGCCCTGCTAGTCTCTACACATATACTGCGAAGTTTCTTTGCCGACCATAAAGCCCGCTTGCTCGATTTTTATCCGGATGATGATGAAATAAAGGATGAATCCTATCTTCTTCTGTCATGGATGGGATCACCTTTAGTCTGATTACGGAACATCTTAACGTATTTTTGCGAGTCATAGCTAGCATTCATAGTAACTGTCAAACGCAGCAGTCGCGAGTGATTCAGTGACGATGATCTTATTCTGTAAGGATCGCGTCTCTTCTGAACGTTAATAATCTATTTCCTGGCGTCTGATACCTCCTAATAAATAAAACAACCATGCATCAGCAGAGACAGCACTTCTGATAGAGCACATTCGTCGTGATAGACTATGTATATGCAAAGTGACTGGGCTGGCTGTAGCAGAACAAGTATCATTATAACTTACATACTTAAGTTATTATGGTTATCACTTTGCGAATTTGTTCCTGCTGGGACTTCATAAATTGCAGGAAAATTAGCGACACGAGAACTATGGAGCCGTTACTCCTTCTGAAAAGAAATGACGCTACTACAATAGTTCTATTGTCACATTATTCTTTTCAAAAATAGTACTTTTGGTTAGCCAACGCTACTCTTAATCAGTCATTGAATATGACGTATATTTTTACTCTTGACAGGGATTCCTTATTCGGAATAAGTAAAGGAAGAATGATATTGCTGATAGACGAATGCTGTGTGTAGACGGTTAAATCCTTTGAGACTGAATCACTTTACTATATCTGCCCTTTATACTATCTTCAGTCTTCTTCTTTGTGTATTTACTTCTCTAATACAAGATTATGGAGTTATATGGGTGATACTGTTTTATCTGATTGCTTATATGTGTACATATGCTATTGTCATAGTGCTTGTAACAGAAGCTATTCATTACTTCCGATATGTAGAATACACTACATCTTGTTATGTATATGATAGAAAAGTTTTTCTAATTTTAACGGTACCATTATTATCAAGTCGATAGATACGACCATGCCAACGGTTGTCAATATTTCTCTCTTTTTAGGGCATCTTTTGCCTTCAAAACGCTTGAACTGTAGCCAGTGTTGTTATCATCGTTCACAGCACGCGTCCACGGAAGCAGCTTTTTCAAGAGAGAGATCAACCTCGCTACGTGACAGTTTTCAGATGTAAATAGGGAACCTTGCGTACTATTTTCTTTTCAAGCCGAAGCCCAACCCAGTTCTGTATCTCTGACTGATGCAATTCAGATGAGTGACCTTTGCCCCCACCTCAAACACCGTCATATTTATTTTCGACCAAGATGGTAATTTCAAGATCACATTTTTCTTCCTTTGTATCGTTAAGATGCTGTCAAAACATTTCTTCGATTGCTTTTGCCATGGTGATCGCATGAGCTACACACATTCTGCACTGAATATCGGGAGATCTGTATAGCTATACTATGCTTCATTGGTCATTTTGTTGCCGTACATGCTACATGCTACTCTTTTGTTAGCTCTTCTTTTCCTAGATTCAAAGATTTTGTGTTGCAGTTTTATTTTTATCTTTTCATCCAGAGATTCTTAGGTTACGTTGAGAAGCTTTTTTGGTTGACCAAGTATCATCTAACGGTAGATCAGTAATTAATGGATTAATCAGAGGACAACTTCATTCGTTTACAAAGTCGTACGGGGAAATCACAAACATGGTGTCGTGATCTGAAACAACGCCAGTGGATTGTGTATGTAAGAATGCGAATTTAGTTGACACGTTGTTTCATTCATGGAAAGCGCCTGAAGTGTATTTGTAGACAGGTTGATTTGTAAGATTTTGTCGATCCGATCGGATAATCGAATATCCACAAAAAGGGTCTGATTATTCAGCACGTGCTATAAAAGAGGTGTGCAAGAAGATCAGTAACCACTACTTTACACTTTTTTTTATTATTATTACGACCATGGTTGTTCCTACTGCTGCCTTCAACAAGGAAATTCCTGCTGGTACTTTGTTGTCTGACGAAAAGGTGCGCTTGTTCGAGCCTATCACAAAGCGATCCGTCACTCTCCACAACCGAGTGGTCGTCCCTCCCATGTGTATGTACAGTTCGGTCGACGGTCAGCTCAATGATTTCCATGTCGTCCACTACGGTGGTTATGCATTGCGTGGTGCTGGTCTTGTTATCATTGAAGCTACTGCTGTCGAACCCCAAGGTCGTATTACTCCACAAGATTCCGGTCTCTGGTCTGAGTCTCAGATCGAACCTCTGAAGCGTGTTGCCAATGTCATCAGATCTCAGGGTTCGGTTCCTGGTATCCAAATTGCCCATGCTGGTCGTAAGGCTTCCATCACACCCCCCTTCATTGGTGATGATCTGGTCCCTGAAAGTGAAGGTGGATGGCCCAATGATATTCGCGGAGCATCCGAAATTCCATTTGCTGACCACTACGGAAAGCCCAAGGCATTGACTGTTGAGCAGATCAAAGATATCACCCGCAAGTTTGCCGATACTGCCAGACGAGCCGATAAAGCTGGCATTGAAGTTTTGGAAATTCACAGTGCTCACGGGTAAGGAAAATAGGAAGCTTCTCTCTTGCCTCCTTCTGACATTTTTTTTTTCCGTTTACAGTTATCTCTTGCACAACTTCTTGTCTGGGAACTCCAACAAGCGTACTGATGAATATGGTGGTTCTCTTGAAAACCGTTTAAGATTCCCATTGGAAGTTGCCAAGGCTGTCCGTGAGGCATGGCCTACCCACAAGCCTCTGTGGGTACGATTCTCCTCAACCGATTACAAAAACCCCGACTCCATGGCCCGCGACGACGACGGCTGGGATATCTACCAAGCCATCGAATACGCCAAGGAACTCAAGAAGATCGGTGTCGATGTCATTGACTGTTCCAGTGGTGGAAACTTGCACCGTGTTAAGTACCCTTCAGAGCCAATGTTCATGGTCCCGTTTTCTGATAAGATCAGACGCGAAGTCGGCATTCAAACCGGTGCTGTGGGTCTGATCAAGAATGGTAAAGATGCAGAAAAGGTACTCGAGGAAGACAAGGCCGACTATATTCTCGTTGGACGTGCCTACTTGGAAAGCAGCGAATGGGCTATCACAGCTGGCAAGGAACTTGGAGCCAACATCCGATGGCCCAAGCAATATACATGGGCTGTCAACAAGGAACGTAAAACCAGACTGGAGAACAAAGAATAGATCAAAGCATTATCATAGAGTCCAAACATATTTTAAATAAATGAATATATACCCATCTAAAACTGGATGTAGACAGACTGGGGGCACACCCATGTTTGGTCATACGCTTGGCATCTGAACTGGAGCGGCTGAAAGCATCTAGTTTTTAATTTATCTATTTTACATTTGCTTCCTTTTCAGAAGTGAAATAAAAAGATGATAATGTAGAAGAAATCATACAGGATGCGCGTTTAAGTTATTTATGATTAGCTGTTTAATGCAAATTGGCTATACAGTAAACAATGATGTCAATGTATCCCTCGCAAATGTTTGGCAGTGAAAATCGCTGGACGGAATGACTGTTTACGTGTTTTCTTATAGGTTTTCTTCGAAAAGTTTGGCAACGTATATACGCTCTTTCAGCAGCGGATCAATTGTGGCTTTCCAGTCCTAAATTAATAAAACATCAATCGGAACATATTTAGAACTTCACTCATCAAAAACGTTAGAAGCAGCGCTAGCGCTGTCTCCGACATTAATTTTCATAAAGAGTTGATTAAAGTACAACTACAAATACATCACCATTTCCTGACGACTTTACTACAGTTGTCCCTAGACTACTGTCACGAGTTTGCTTTAAACAAACACTGGTTCTATAGGCTAAGTAATATTTCACGTATTATATTTAAAGCTTACGAAAAGCAATCAAATCTTAACAACCAATCAGGTTATTGTAACTCAAAGCTTTGCAAAAGGCTGATCCTGATCTGATCACGCAGATATCTCTATTAACTATCTTAAATGGAGCATACAACTCACGATATGGGTGGTCCTCTCCAACAGGTTGAATTGCTCATCGCATCGCGCGATTGACCAAGCGTACGGGATTATTTCCCCGTGGGACTTGTTAAAGACTGTCTCATAGTCGAAGAAGTAGTACGTAGTCGGACGGAGGCTTTCGTCATGGTTGTCGGGAAGATGAGGACCTCTTCTTTTCTGTCGACTAATCGTGCCTTCGACTGTCATTTCGTCGGTGACTATAGCGTAATGGTTGTCGTAGTATAGAAGACGGTTTAGACAACGCGGGTCGCCGTACAGCACGACGGGGTCGTTCTCGGTCACCACAATCGAACTTTTTATGGTGTGGTAGCGTAGCACGCGATCATTTGCGACTACAGACACCTCGGTATTGAAGTACTCTTCGAGCTCGGGAAGTCGCTCCAGTCCAATGGGTCTTGTGTCCAGGTTGAGCTCGCGTCGCACAGTTCTCTCCTGACGACGCTCGTTGTCGGCTGCAAAATGTCGGACTCCGGCGATCAAGCACCCGTTAGCGGTGCGTGTAGCCTTCACACGATAACGATGCGGTCGTCTTTGGGGAGGGGCACCGCCCTCGACCCACTCGGCGACGATATCGAAGAAATTGTTTAATTCTTATCGGCTGTTCAGCCACTGTTCCTTTTTTTTTTTAACATACTATGAAAAGAGCACTTATACGTGAGAAGTCAAAACATTAATCTACTAAGTTTGGCCGCATGTTGCTTCATCCTTTAGAGTCTAAGTTCATAGAACAGTTCAGAGTGAAAAATAAAAAATAAAAAATAACAAATAAAGCTCTACATATTTATTAGGTTTATGATGTTTGTAAGCGTTGCTTCAGAGACGTATTTTCTGATTCTCACAACAGGCAAATTGTGTGTCATAACATGGTTAATTCAAGTTTTGTGATCTGACCTGATCATTTGCTTGCTATCCATAGATTTGGTCCGTAAGTCTATCATCAGCTTTCAGCGCATTTCTCCCTACGTCTACTCTTTCCTCTGGCCAAAATTCTTCGATCGATCTAGGAATAGGGAATAGACCGGCAAGTACAGCTAGTCATAGCCTCTCTCCCCCATCAGAATGCGAACATCCGCTGGTATATGTATTTGAACCTTATCCATTACGATAGAGCAATCTTTTATATCGTGGTTTATCCAGCACACCCCTTACATTTGATATACAAGGCACATGCTCCGTTTGTTCACCAACACCATCATTGATTGTTTTCGCTTCTTCTCGTTAAACTTTCTCTTTTTGGACACCAATACAGCCTGGAGCTTTCTCAAAGATACATCTGCCATTCCGACCTCACGTATGGCACTTAAAGGATTCGGCCCATCCTCAATGGTAGATCCAAAACTACGAGGGACGTCCCGGATATTATATATAGTTTTTAAAACACAAGGAACACTAGTCTTGTGAAAGATTTAAAATATAGGCGCGACTTGATCGCGTTGCGGTAAAACTGACGGCCTACTCCATTTGAGAGGAGGTTGATGGCGTCTACAGTTGGCGCGATTTAAAAGCCCTCTTCCGCCCAGTGGAAGTAGGATCTACAGAAATCACCCAGTAGAAAGTTTGATACTATTTAACATGAAAGCCGTCTTAGTTTCACTGTTACTAGATCACTCCCCTTTTTTATTTTCTTGTTACACCATCAAAATGTCTTAGGTATGTAGAGAATAAGAATCAAGACTGTTCTTTATTTTTTAACATCGAAGCTCAACCCAGCTTTTTGTCTCTGGCCTGTGTAACTCAGATGAGTAAATCTGTGGATTCCCACGCCAACTCGCATTACACTTACTTCCAACTAAGCCGGTGATATCAATATCCCCTTTTTCTTCTCTGGCGTCATTGAGATGATTCAAAAACGTCTTTGCAACTACCATTGGGACACCAGTCGAATTCCCCATGGTGACCATGTGGCCTACATCCTTCTGTGCTCCGGAAATGGGGAAATCGATATGATCATAATATGTTTCATTGACCATTTTTTTGCCATATACGCTGAACAGCGTATCGGGAAACAGCAGCTCGATAAGTTCCTGAACCTTGTTTTGACCTAATCCCGAAGCCTCGGCGAGTGTCAGACTCTCTACTAATGATAGAAGGATACCAGAGAATAGAAGATTGCCGCAAAGCTTCAGCCGAAGTGAATCCGATGCCTTCTCACCAAGTTCTACACATTTCTTGCCAATCACTGGAATAAGGAGAGAACGTACAACAGAACGAACACTGAGGGATCCAGCCATCAGAACTGTCAGGTTGGCAGAAGCTGCTTTGGACGGTGGCCCTAAGATAGGACACGCCAGATAATGAATGCTAGCTTGGTTTGCCTTCTCTGCAAGCTTTTCAGCAGTGCTGGGGGAGATAGTGGACTGATCCACAAAAATTGTTCCGGCATCCATTCCTGCGCGAAGTAGATTATCAAACGTTTCCTCGACGGCAGCATCGTCAAAAAGACAAGTGAAGATAATAGCAGATTTAGAGCATTCTTCCAGTGACCTTGCGACTTCCACTTGGTGGGACTCCTTCAGATCCACTGCCTTTGAAAGTGTCCGGTTGTAAACAAGAAGGCTAGGATAACCAAGCTTTTCTAGGTGATCAGCGATGTTTCCGGCAATAGGTGTCCCCATGGCGCCCAGTCCGATATATGCACATTGTTGAAATGTTTCACCGAGCATTTTTGGATTGGAAAAAAAAAAAAAGGGTTCAATAAAAGTGAAGGGTGTAGATGTAAGGATAAGCGAGCGTGCGAAAAAGGACAGCGGCCTTTATAAGTTTTAAACCCTGAATAAAGTCAGATTAAAAAGGTTATCTAATGGTGGCTGTGTGACGGGCCATGAGGTAGGAATACGCAGATCAATATGCCGTGTCGGCGTTTGTGTATTGACTAACCTTCCTTTATTCTGCGCAATTTCAAGTGACATGACGATCGTGCACATTGGGATGAGGAAATGCTGCATGATGCCGTAAGAACATGAAGTTTCCAAGCGGAATATGAACAATGAAGACGGGCATGTTTTGTATCAGCAGTATATAAACTTCCCGTGTTTCGGGCAGCTCTTTGAAGGTCGGTGCACTATAGTATCCAAGACGTCTGACTAGGTTCACTATTTCTCAAGGTACACGAAGAAACAAGAAGGGCACAAATACTTACTGCCATTTAAACCTTTTCTATGTTTAAATAGACCGCAGACACAGCGCATAGCGTAGGGTATGTAATGCTGTGTATTGTGACCTAAACCTATCAGCATAACTATGATTTGCAGCTGTGGATTTCTGTCAACGAAGCTTGCAGCATTAAATCAATCATGTGCACTTTTCTTCTGAAACAAACCAGTGAGTGATCAAATGGCGCGTTATACATATGTGATATCTTGGTATATTGAAACTAATCCGTTGATAGAGTAACATAACAGAATTACTCAGTTACCGCATACGAAAGGTATTAAAATAATTACTGTAAGGGTATATCAATTCATTCGTCATGAGAAATAAATTTTAAAAGAGACCAACCGGGACACGAGAAGATCACAAATTCATGCTGGCCCTCACTATCTAAATACACAGAAGCAAGGTTGGGTATCTACAGAGCACGTCTAGTCTTACTGGTCAGTGTGGTCCCTCCACACTATTTGTAGATACCATGAATCCTCCCACCCGCTATATATAAGGCTTGCCCGTCATTGCCTTTCGATTTTCTTTTATGAAATTATAGACCTTCGATTTCGGAGATGTATTAAATCGATTCAATCCACCTTCCTGAAAGGAAATATATTGAGTTCCAATCTGGGTTTATAGACCTCAGCGATATTACAGTTATCGTATCCATCGTTGTTCACAGCTAGGGACAATTACCTGATGTATGCCACGGGATTGTAGAGTCCTCGGCCAGAGATAGTACATCTGTTGGCATGGATCCTAATCAAGAAAGCAATCGAGGAAACAGACACGGGCACGTCTCTACTCATTTTGTTCTCGTTTAATGTAATGCGTGTAAATTTTGGGGAGTAAACGTGGAGCACGTCGTACATCTTTCACTGCATCCCGGGCAACAGCTAATGTATCTAATGGTAGTTAATAGGAGAATATATTTTCTTCATAATATACACAAATACAGATGTGCATATTTGTGGCAAATCATGTCATACAATAAACTTTATTTGTAGCGCATTAATTACAGTCAGATTTATTTTTTTTAAAAGAAAAAAATGGAACTTGTTTACCAGTAGTTAAAACAACATGTGTATCGGGATCTGCATGTAATATGAACATTACGTATTCTCTTATTCCATCTTTACGTACCTGTATACTTCATAATAAGCAAAGACTTATGCCGAGTACGTAGTATTTATATCACCCGTCATGATGTTTCATTAATTAGCCTGGGTTTTCAGATGTTACATCCACACCATCTTTTGCATAGCGTAATTAGTTACTTGTTGCGCCTCTATTTACGTTGCTACTTGGAATGGGCCTCAGCAAAAAAAAAAAAAAAAAAAAAAAACACAAGTAGGTTAGTGTATTCCGATGCCGCGTCTCTACAGTTAATGGGATCGTACATACGAACCTTACTGCATGATTCCAAAACTGCAAGAACAGGTTTTTCTCGGGTTATTTTCTATGCAACTTGGTATCATCTTGGAAGTGGCATGCATATCATTATTTCTTGTTCCAGACGCGCATCGAATGATCGTCCTACGTTGCGCCTTGGCTACGAAAACGATCTCCTTTATTATGCCTCGAAAATTCAGAGTACAACCACGTCTAAAAGAGAGAACAGCTGATTACGTAAAGCTTCCTCGTGAAACATCGCTCGTATGACAATAGCACACCATCCTAACGATGGAACGTCAATGACCCATGGCACTCGGCCGCTATTTCTACGCGCACTTAAAATGAAATGATAGTTCATTTGTATTTGTTTTTATGCAATCCAACCTGAATAAATGACGCCTATCTATCTACACTCTCAAAAAGAAGAAACGAATGCCACGCTATGTTACACATAGATGAGCATTGTGGCACGAAAATGACGCGTGGTGGTTCTTTGAGTGGCACATGGAAAAAAGTAACTTCATCTTTTTTACTTTAGTACTTGGATTATTATGGACATCCCGAAGAGACAAAAGAAGAGAAAAGAAAAGAAAAGAAGAGATGAAGAGGGTATCATGCTTGAAAAAACAATCATAAATGGATGAATAAATAAAGATCTTTTTTTTTCTTTTTTCTTTTTTTGCGTACGGCACTGACTGCTTCAAACAACTTGAATTCATGTAATAATGAATGGTCTCGTTGATGAGATACAGGTAGAGATAATTGGGAGTAGTGTATGGGAGGCATATTGGAAAGGGAAGGGACGGGATGACATGAAAGAAGGAGGGCAGGGATAATTGGTCTTTAGGGGCATATACAGTAAAAAAGCATAAAGAGGGAAGAAAAAGTTTACAGTAAGTATTACAGAACATCAACGCGTGATGTTTTTTTGGCACCCATCATACTCTTAAAACCGTTCCACAATCGACCGACAGTTGATGAAGGAGCAGCTGTTGTTGCTGCTCCTGCTGCTGGCGAGTTGGGATCGGACTTGGTTGATTTATCCTTGGTCTTGGATCGTCCAAAGGAGAAGAAAGATAGACGCGAAGTGGAAGAAGAGCTGGTTGTTTCAGCAGTGTCAGTTGACTTATCGGATGTAAACAGGTTTTTAAGCGAGAATCGGAAGGTTTTTGGAGATGAAGGTGGCGTCGAGACGGGTTGAGGGAGGTCGTCTGGCTGTTTCGGTGTATCTTTTCTCCCGAACCAGGAGCGACGGGACTTTGTCTTCTTTTGTAGTAATGGGCTGGTTTCGCTGATGTTGTCCGGGTAAGATGTTCTTCTGAATAAGTTTCTCACTGCACGGTATGCCGATGATGATATGGATGATGTTGAGGATGAAGATGCGGATGATGATGATGTGTTGTTTACACGTGATAAACCCAGTTTGGCAACCAAAAAAGCTTTTGACAAGTCGACAAATCCCTGTTTTTGTTGCTGTGGCTGCGTTGCGGAGGATGGAGTTGACGGGGGGCTGCCACTGAAGATCTCCCTGAGGGATTGAACAGTGCCTTGTTTGATTTCCAGTCGCGGAAGACGTTCTGACTGTGTAACGCTATCCGCTTTGGGGACAAAGATGGATCGTAAAGACTGTACTGTTCCTTGTTGAATGGAACTCAGGAAAGAAGAAGTGCCACTTGCAGTAGATTCACTTCGGCTTCGGAGGGAGGGGGATGATACGGACCGAATTGAGCGGCATGCACTCTCATGATCAGATGCAGTGGTAGATGCTTTACTGCTGGTAACGGAAGGCGTCCCGTGCATACGCACAACATCGCGCGGGTCGACCTCGGCGACAGGTAAAAAATGACAGTCGTTGTGAAACGGAAAGGCAAGAGGCCGAGGACAAGAGTATACCAAGTCCGGATTGCGAGGAGGCTGATGTTGTTTAGTCCGACTAGTATGTTTTTTCTTTGGTGCGGCAGATAGTGTAGTGACAGAAGAAGTGATACTTTCAGGAGGTTCACTTATAATAGATGGTGGATTATCTGTTGCAGTTGTACTTGCAGTTTCAGTTGTTGGAGAAGTGGATGTTGAAGAGTTGTAACCACTGTCAACACCAGACGTCTGAGATGTAAGCGATGGTCTTTTTGTAGTTGAGTTTAACCGATTACGGCGTAGCGCTGCATATTGTTCACGCCTTGAACCTGATGAATGAAAATACATGATAGACAAGAAGAATTTATATATATATATAAAACAATAATAATAAGAGAAGAAGAAGAAGAAGAGAGAAGAGAGAAAAGGGAACAATAATAAGTTTTTTAAATCCCCCCACCCCTTGAGTGTCGCACGAACCTATTTCTAACCAAAATGGTTCACGATGCCAACAACAAACGATAACTTTACTTTTACTTCCTTCTTCTTCTTTTTTTTAACCTCAGTGTGTTATAACCATATAACATGATCATTTACCCAAATATTCAAACAAGTTCTTTTTTTGGCTTTCTTTTTCAGGTATATCAAATGCAGAAAAATCATCAATGTTTTTTTAGTAGCATAACAAAATTGGGAAACACAGAACCCCGACCAACCCATGTGTTTCATTGCCCCTTTTCCCTGGATCAGGTCATGCAACCCCAAAGAGATCAATCGATTCGTTCGTAGTGGTATTCGGGAGGACCAAGTAACGCCGCCAGGGTTAATGCCAAGGCGATCGTCAGACTACTGCACCAAGTAACTGCGGCTAAAATAAATGATAGATCATAACGTGTCCCTGCAACAAAGATTGTACTTGTGCTAAACAGATATGCTACGACAAACATTGCGACAGCTGCTGGAATAGCTACATACGAAAAACTGTCAATACCTAATTTTCATTCAATAAAAAAACGTGGCTTACCATGAAGCACGAGCATTCTGATCGTCCAATCAAACCAGGTCAATGATTCTGTCAAACCATACTTGCTTCAAAAAGCTTCTTACCCCGCCACCAATTTCCATCCTCTCTCCCTTTTTCTACGATGACTGCACATGGTTCCCAATAATGCCACGAGGGTCAACGTTCCAATCACTGCCGCTAGAATCATGCCTGCACTCGCCACTTGCCTAATTTTTTTTACTTCGTAAGAGAACAAAAGGAAAAGACCGACTTTACCAAAGTGGGCAGAACCCCTCTATTGGCCAATAAAAAAAAATGTCAATAGGACTGAACTGACCTTCCTTTTTTTTTTTTTTTTTTTTACCTTCTCTACAATCGTCTTGTTCTTCACGAGGGAATGGTCTACATTCACCAGTCAAACTGTGACAGAGTCTAAACAGTCCATAATTGGTTTCCGAATAAAATGGTCTTGGGACAACAAAAACAAGCCTATAACGTATAGTACGTTAAAGTGGGGTTTCTGTTCATTCGTCGTCTTTTACCATTTTGGAAGAAACAAAGCAGTGAGATTAACGGCATAACTGCAACAAAAGAGAAAAAATACTACAACGTATCCCAAAAGTGACATTCCGCTGGCGGAAGGATGAGACGAAGAGGAAGAAAAAAGAAAACGCTAAAAAAGTTGGCAAAGCGTATCGGTACGTTTATTTTTTTTTTATTTTTTGTTTGTGCAGGTGGGTTACACTCTACTTTTTCTCTTGTTTTTTTTTTATTTTCGACATCGGCTTCAACACCTTCTACTTTGATACTTAGTTATTCCACCTATCAAATTATATACTCTCCGTTGTATCGGTCGTACCCCTTTTTTAGCGTAACGTTAGCACAAGCATGGCTGGGCCGGGGTCACTCTTATCAGTTGAAGAAAAAGAAAATGCTACAATAAAAAGACAACACTTTTACTCATGCATTTTGTTTTTACATTGTTCTTGTTATGGTGTAACTAAACGGATGGTGTGTGTTTTGGTCATTTGAAGTTGCTAATTTGGAAATGTGTTGATGGATATAGCCCTTGTTATGCCTAAAGAGATCTTAACAACGTCACCAATAAGATCTTGACTGACGCTTTGATATGCTTTGTCGTGTAAGAACAAAGGAGGTTGCTTGCTTCTATATGACCTCACTGCTTCTGTGTGCTGCACACCTTATGCGCGACCATCAGCATGTACGTTGATGTCTCCGTTTTCCGCACAGGTCACCCCCCTATGACAAAAACGGTTGCTTCAAGTGCTTCTGTTGAACTTTTAAGGATGGATCGACAATGTCAAGTTGTGCTAGACATCGCATAGCAGGACAAAAAAAATTAAGCATCTCCTATAGACAAATTTCCTTTGGCGTTAGCGTGGACTGGAATATCCATAGCTGGAACGTCATGAGGTTTTTTCTTTGCATGGCAACCGGATAATACATTAAACGAGTTGATAGTATATACGAAAGGAGCTCTTTTTCCGAATTTCTAGGAATGGTTATAGAGTGAACCTCAACGTGACTCAAGTGGTTATTGTCGTACAGCAATGTCCTGCTATTCTTGAAGGCCTGTACAGTTGATTGTGGATATCTTGTCACTGCAACTTAGAGGGTGGTTACAATACATTCGATAGTCCTCAGGGTACCTTAAACAACCTCATTATCTTCCCTATTGAAAAAGTCAGTAAATACATACTCCATATTAAGGGGGAGGACGTATTCCATTTATCCGTACCAGGCTAAGACAGTGGATGCATGTACTTCTATGATGAAATTATTCACTTCAATCTGATAGTTACGATGGATACCTATTTATTCATCACAAGTAGCTACATCGTACGTATCTGTATCCATGCGTCTACATAAAACCCTAGACATCTATACTCCTTGCACGCTCTTGACCTATGTCTCTGATACTTTCTCCATCACAGTCCTTATGCACTATTTTATTGACAGGTGAGCGGTGTTTAACCTTAATATCATGTATAAGTGTACGATTCTTTCTGTGCTTTTCCTTTTCAAATAAACAAACGCACGCACAGAAAATCAACTCCAGCTTTGATAGACTGGATATTACTGCAGATACCTTTGGAAGAGAGTATAAGTGAAAATGGAAGAAAGAGGTGGTGTGCTTCGTTTGCAATTTTGCGTAGTTTGACAATGTTGTCATCTCTAAGACCTCACAGAACGATAGCGACTGAAGAAGGTCAAATGGATATCGCTCTAAGAGCTGATGATACTATTATGTGACATTCAAGTTGAGCAGTGAACTGTCCAGTGGAACTGTCTCGGCGAATTCAACGACTGCTTTTGGTTTAGACAACTGCATATCCAGTGGTAAATCCGCTCGATTCAATACCGAGTAACAAAGGCCAATGATCCTTATTTAGTAAATGATACTATTGTAGAGTCATGTACAGCAACGTGAGTAAGCTGGTGA
The DNA here is from genome assembly GCA_000697495.1 of Saksenaea oblongispora B3353. Taxonomy (NCBI): domain Eukaryota; kingdom Fungi; phylum Mucoromycota; class Mucoromycetes; order Mucorales; family Saksenaeaceae; genus Saksenaea; species Saksenaea oblongispora. The sequence goes on along the minus strand of JNEV01001072.1, from coordinate 150,823 downwards.
TCTATTTCTCTTCGCTTGTTGTGGTCACTTTCCTCAGTTATTTCAACCTCGGATGAAACATGATCGCCATATACATCCAGTGAAAAGTATTGATTTTCTATGTAATGAAAATTAATTGCCATGTTTACGATGCGGAAGGAATGAACGCTATGAAAATGACAGCACACTTTCTTCGATCGTCCCATGCGGAGATTCCTTGTCAGCATAATTCATTCCTATTCGTCAGCGCAAAACAATCTTCCACACAATACTAAGCAATTGCAAAAAACCTGTAGGGTGGTCAAGCCATTGTAGAGTACTGTTTTCTGATAGAGAAGATTGTGGAAATTTGGATAATAATTAGAATACATTCATCATATAAGGAAAACGAACAAGACGAGCACTCAGGCTGTACGTATTTATTCCTTGCAAGCATGAACGTGACCTTCTGGTTGACGCAAAAAACCCAAAATTGGAGCGGCGCTCTTTTTTTTCCAAAAAAAAAAACAGTGCTTCGGACGCGCCCTTTGGAACGTCCATAAGGAACTGTTTTTAGTTGCGAGATTTTTGCTGCAACGGATAAAACGAGAGGTCTGACGATTTGAAATGCAGGAACCTGTTCCTTCTCCGGTAATGTCATCACTCAAGACTTTCCTATACGAGCATGGGCTCTCTCAGTACTATGATGCTTTCATCCATGCTGGCGCAACAGACCAAGACCTTCCGCAGCTACTCAAATTCAACGATGACGAACTAAACGAGTTTTTGCTGGCCGTTGATATGCGACCGTTTCATAGCATTAAGTTGAAAAAGGGACTACGTGAGTTGCGGACACAGCCGGGCAGTAACATGAATGTCCATGATACCGTAAGCCGCTAATAACCATCCGATTGCCCTTTTTTCCTTTTTCCCTGACCATCTTTCCATTTTTCTTCTCTTTTTTTTTTTTTTTAGCCTTCGGAATATACCCTGCCTTCTTTGCCTAGCTTTTTAGCCAATGAGGGTGGAAGCACGACGACAGCCTCACGTGAGGTAATCATGTCGCATGCTACCATCTACGGCAAGAACGCAAGTCGACCACTCACTAGCTATGAGATTGCAATTAACAAGGCATCCATTGAACTTGCACTGGAAACGCCCATGTTACTGGTTCATAAGGGGCGTCTTTTCGAGCTTGCAAAAAAGAAACTCCTGGAACAAGGATACCGTTACAAACGGGGTCGTAGTCGGTCCAAACTAAGTTCATCCCAGCCGGAAGATGACCAGGCCAAGGAAGCTATGTACACAAAGCGGAAGGAAAATGCCCAACGGCTATCGGGAGAGCGGTTACTGAAAATTGAACAACTCGAAAAAGAAGTACAAGACACAACTGTACGCAGAAACCATTATGAACAAATGCTTCAACGTGCGCGGTCTAGAAACGAGATGGACAGACAGAAATCCGCAGAAATCGCATTACAACAGCTGGAAGAAACACGCAACAATCTAAAAAAGGAAATCAGCAAACTCAAGGCCCAGGAACGGAAACATCAGTGGTACAAAAAGCGCAAGACAGATCGATCCGACAGTGGCTTTTCTGAAGAAGGCTTTTCTTCTCAACAATCAAGCACCGACAACGAAAACGAAGATCGCGTACGAAGATGGGCCGGTTCCTTTTCATCCTCGCAGGATTCAGTTCTTTCTATCGATGAAGAAATAAGTATAACTAGTAGCAGTTCATCGGGAATCACTCCCAGAGAAAGTGACGTTCGTGGTTTGGCCATGATACCATAAGATCTGTCACGTTATCTTTCTTCTTCTTATTGTTCATCATCCTCATGCTTTTTTTTTTCATGTATATTTTTGTCCTACTTATGCCTCATAAAGAATGTCCACACAATGATTGTTCTTCGTTTTCTCTCGGAAAACAGAACATTATTTCTTGTTGTTTTATGTCACGGTGTCATCCTGGAGAGGCTCTCATTAGATAAACAATTCAGTAACTGAATAAATATATAGAACATTGATGTAAATTATAGTGCATTAGTGTTAGATTGTGTTACAAGCGCTCACTGATGTGTGTAAATGTCAGTGACTTTTTTTTAAGGCAAAAAGACTTCAGTTGGAGAAGTAACCTCGCCTACCCAAAGGCATCCGATCATTTTTATCTCTAAAACAGACATCAATGCATATCTACTATGGAAGATTGGAAAAATCTTATCAGTAATGACGGACATCGGGGACTGCAGAAACGGCGAACAGTCGAAGTAAGACGTCAGTGAAGGAAATGTTCAGCAATAAGATAAATCAGTGATATCAATAAGGGAGCTTCCTATATTGATACAAAAGCGACATCAGTGATTTACTGCCGGCTCAAATGCGGCATATGCTCAGCCAGTCACTCCACGGATACTCCGATCGTATGCAATTGACACTCTTAACGCGAGCCGGAATATATTACAAAGGAAGCTGTATCAAACAGCGCACAACTATAATCACCCAGCTCCACCTTGCAAGGTTGACGCAAAAACGTTCATACATCATATACAGGTGATTTAGGTAAATTGGCCACTATTTTGTTGTCTTTCATTATTATTATTGTTTTTTTTTTTTTTACAGTTTCCATGGTGGTACCAAATGTAGTGAGGTGGTATACTCGTTCGTATTAACGTGTATATATATATATATATAAATTACAATGGTGCACCCGGTCTGTCTCTTGTTAATCTATTACATGATTACACAATTCTGAGAATCCCTGCGTAACTCTGGGGACCGTATGGTCGACCGTTTGGTCTCCTCATGCTGCTGTCGTGTGACTGAATTTGTCTTGCTTAATCTAACTTCTGCTCCAGCATGGCCTTTAGCTGCTGCCTTCTGATAATAGAGAATGGCTTGCTCGTAATCTCGCGGCGCACCAATACCCGCTTCGTAGTACCAACTATAAAAGAAAGTCAATGGTCCATTACTTTATAACCAAAGTATTTGTCCTACCCTAGAAGAAACAATGCATCGTCGAGTCCTTTATCTGCTGCTCGTTGACACCAAATAAAAGCCTCATCCTCGTTCCGTTCTGTTGAAACAAGCCAGCCAGACTCGTCTAGCGCAACACGTCTTTCCTCGTCCTCATCATTTGGGCCATGGCTCCCGCGGTTGTACAAGCGGCTAAGTCCCAGCATGGCCTGTGCGTTACCACGACAAGCCGCGCTCTCGTAATATTTGAAGCTTTTAGCAAAATTCATAGGGGTACCGCACAATCCATGTTCAAAGATATAGCCGATGCGACTTTGAGCATCGATATGGCCCAATTGTGCGGCACGTTCAAAGTAAGAAGTTGCTGCAAATGTACCACCGTACTGCTGTACCACCTCTCTACAAAGACAGTTAGCAAAAAGTTGCAGCATCATCAGCACTCCTACTTACGCAGGTATAACCGCTTTGCGGTAGGTGTTAGTTAATATCAGTCCAAATAGATAGGGGGCCTCTGAACATTCTTCCGTCGCAATGTCTGTAGCCTGGTATAGCAAGGAAAGCCCAACAGACATATTTTGTCGCTGATCTAGCTCTCCATGAAGATTCACTTTCGCTAATCTCTGTAACAAAAAGAAAACAAAACGGTTACCATCTGTCTTTTTTTTTCCTGGTCCTCGCCTAGAAACTTACAAAGATGGCATCTGCCAACCCTGCGTCGGCTGCTTTTGTATAATGCGAGAATGCCTTTGCACGATCTCCTTCTTTTTCATAGTACTGGCCAAGAGCAAAGACCGCCCGGATGACACCTTGTTGAGCAGCGGTCTCATATAACTTGAACATTTTGATTGTATTCTTCTTTTGTCCGTACAGCGATTGATCCATCCACATGGCTTGAAGGTAGGCAGCTTCTCCTACACCCTGTTTTGCTAGGCGTTTGATCCATCGAACACCTTCCTCTTCTAACAGCTTCTTTTTTCGTCGGCTGCTTTCATCATTCGTGTGTAGTCGTGCCATGGATACGGATGCTCTTCGACCGTACTCTGTCACATTGGAAATACTCGTTCGCGTTTCAGACGCCATGGATGGTCGGTGATTCGTCATATCATTGCCAAATACATGGCTGAACTTGAACCGAGAGTGGGGATCCGGTTGCGTCCCGGATACCGGCGCATGGTCATACAACGTGGCGATCTCCAACAGATACTGAGCATAGCTCAGCTGGACCATCGGATCCTGCGTTTTTCTCGCCTGATTGCGATACAGTTTAATTGCATCTGGGTGATTGGTGAGACTGTAGGATGCTTTTGCGTATTTTGACAACTGACTCGTGCCAGCAAGCGAAGCCATATTGGTTGATGTTTTAGCAATCGACACGCTAGGACTTTCTAAATTTGGTGAGCTTGCAGCCATACTGATGCTGCCACTGTCACTCATTGCATTCCTTGATTGACGAGGTTCTGTCGCACGGTACCACCGTGGTAGTGCTCGTTCTTCCATTCGTGCAAGGGGGTTGATGACCTGCATCCGTCCGGCACTTGTGGGAAACATGGCGGTGGTTGATGTGGGTAGTTGTTGTTTCTGGTCTGGATATATTTGACAGGATTCGATCCCACCTCGAGGCTGGATTTGTGTATAGCTCGTTGGACTGGTTGTATGGTTGGGTGCTGCAACAAGCGCAGGAAATGGGTCCTTATTTGTGGGCGTCTGTACCTCGTTAACTGAAAGAAAGGGAGAGGAGTCATTGTTTGAGAAAAGCGGCGATAAATCCAGGGGTGGTAGTAGTTGCAGAGCAGCCTGTGATTCCTCATGCTCCTCTTCTTCCCCAAGTGTTTTAGATTGCCGTCGAACAGGTTTGACCACGGAAGCAGGCAACGCTGGTGGCGCTGGCAAGCTAGATAGTGGAGGATTCCAAGGAAACTCGTTCACGGCAGAAATTGATGAAATCATCGATTCGGCAGCTGCTTGTGAAAATGCTTTTGTACGACTTTCGTTAGGAGGATCGCCTTTGTCTATCTGGGTGCTGGCGTGGTCCCCCATATCTTCGTCTTCATCGTCTTCGTCGTCGTCTTCGTCACTGAGTGGATCTGGATTGATTACCCGTAGTTGAAGTCGATTGGTCTCTATTTCAGCTGTGACGCTTTCAGAATCTATTGAGGAACGTCTTGCTTTTGGGCTATCTGGTACAGTTGTGGTCGTGGTCGTCGTGGTCGTGGTCGTGGTCGTGGCTGTTGTTTCCGCAGGTTTTGCACGATCGTTACTGAAATGAAAAGGCAAGGACGAAGAAGATTTAGCTAAACCTCCCAGGAGTTTCTGTCGACGGGTCGGTGTAGCGGTCATGCCCATATTGGAATTGTAACAGAGAGAAAGGGAGAGAAAAGGTTGAGGAGCACAAGCACCAGAGCACAGAAAATATAGATGCGGACCTATTTTCAGTGGCAACACTTCGGCGCAACACGAGATCGCAAAATCAGGAAACTGTGGCTGACCCAATTGCTTATTCGGCCCAGACCCAAACTGTCTATGTTTGGTCCCCCCTTTGCGGACAAAAGCACATGGAGAGTTCCTGTGGGAGATTCAAAAGTTTTTTTTTTTTTTATATCTACGACGGCTAGCTCCGACCATTTTTTTTTTTTACTACTACTTATCCCCCTTGTTCATATCTCATGTCAACCAAACTGTCAACTGGTCAGGTAGAATGGATACAAAATCCCTGTTCCCTAGCTTCATCAAATCTAGCGTACTGTAACTTTTTATGGGTGGACTCCTTCAACGAAGAGGATCCCAGAAAACAAGGGCCGTGATGAAACGCAGGACAAGAGAATGTATCTAGAGACTATGTATGTATGTGTGTGTAATATACCTTTCATCCCTAGGTTTCTCACGCAATTCTCCGTGTGTTCCTGAAAACAAGGTACACTAACCTTAAAACAATAGTATTCTGATTCTATCAAGGTTGAACAGTAAGAGATTAAAAAGTAGTGTATTTCCTCGGCTCAACTCGTACAGATGTGGTTTCTCTAAATGGGTGAAACTAATAAGCTATTTGATCTTGAACGTGTATGCGTTTCGGTCATTTTTTCAATATGTTCCTCCAACTTGTTAAATCGATCAAACAATGCTTGCATGTTCTCCTCCAATCTTTCCAACCGTTCCTCATCGTTTTCCTCTATTTGACGCAAGCATAATGCACGATTGATGGGGAAGAAACTGTAGTTGGCATCCTTCAAACAAGCTGCCACGTAAGACTCAGGTCCAGTGTATTCCGTCTTGTCTTTGTTCTTCAAATGGACCAGGAAAAAGAGATATTGCCTAATTACACGTCAGAATTTCACAAGCCCCTAGCATCTCGCTATTACCAGATGTTATGATCATTGTGGATATGCTGTTCAAAGCCCCTCTTAGCATGTCGCTGAAACTCAACTGCAGGAATACTGCAGATGAAACAAGCTGCATAAGATCATGTTAGCTTCCCATCAACAAAGCCAACTTTCTCTAAAATACTTACAGTTATTCATGTCCTGCTGAACAGATGATCTCTCTAAAAAATAGCAAAAGACGGGGTTGATTTGGGAAACAGTAGACCTATAGCTTACCATCACGCAAATGTCCGAAGGTATCAAAAATGATACCAAAAATAGCATTCAACAGGAAAACAACCACCACCAAATAAAATGACATCTCAAAAACAATTCGCCAGCCGCGCACCTCCTCAGCTCCGTCAGGTTCCAGAATGTCACCAATACCTCCGCCCGAACGAACACTATGGATTATTCAGCACAATCATTTTCTTCCGCGGTAGTTCCCTTACCCGTGAGAAAGGACAGTAATAAAGCACTCCAAAAGAGAACTGCACAAAAGACCCTTGGCATCGTCAAATTCAGACCGGAAGTATCTAAAGGCGATCACACTGTGGATGTAGACAACAATAATGCCTAACAATGCCTAGACAAAATAAAGTTTCAGTCCCCATTGTTTTATTTTCCGCAATTACCGTTCGGGAGATGGAGTTGACGTTCAATGTGATACTGGCGATGACACCCTGCAAAATACGATCACGGAAGACAAAGTCTAGCAAGTGAATGGCGTAGAATCCGGGATAAAATAAACCAATCACAGAAAATCCAATCATCATCAGGTGATACAGGAACTGTTTTTCAGTAATGCAGGTCCAAATAAATGCCATATCAAACTGCTAGCATTTCTACGTCAGACACATTGCTCATCTCTTATTCTTCTCGGTTTTACCTTGTTTTCAAACATCCATGCAAAAGGCGAGCTGTCGTCATCTGAATTGCCGTTATCGACGTTTACATCAAGTATCCTTTCCGTATTGCCTAACGTTTTTCGGTTGACCAGAATTGGTAATTGAACGAAGTAAAACTCGGCTGTCGACAAGGTCCATAGGACCAAGTGCCCAAGCCCCAATAGTACACTGACAATGTGATGGAACGCATTGCAATTGGAGAAACTAAAGCGTGTGTCAACCAGCATCGATGAGCATCCAAGCATCAACAGGTTAAGCAACACGGTCACGCCATAGGAAGCCTGCCACCACTGCGTGCTGTATTTTGTCAATGTCGACAGATACTCGTTGCTGGCCACCTTAGCCTGATATTCAATTCTATGCAGCCACGAGGCTTAGCCTTACTTCGCCCTTTCTCCAACAGAACTTACTCGTAAATGATGCTATTGGATTGCTGAACAAAATCCTCAATCTTTGCAGACGGTGAATCACTAGATAGAACTTGTCAATTCCCATGATTTCCAAGAACAAAAGGGGAAACGTACCGCTTGACATTCCATAAGAAGCGCTGCTTTGTTGCGTCACGCAAGTATTTACACACTTCAGGGATAGGGAACAGCACGCGCGAAAGCTGCTTTTCTTGTCCGTAATCCATGACCACCTCGATTTTTCCGGTGTGCTTTTGGAAGTACTCAAATGCTGCATTCCCACGGACCATAGCAAGCTATGAAATAGAACACTCGACATTAGATCCTTCTTCGAAGCATAGAACGAAATTAGAACGTACCTGAGCCTCGTCCAAGGCCGGAGACAGTGTCATAACAAGCATGCAGTACAAGAATCCACATTCGATCTTTTCAAAGACGTTTGGTGAATCAAGGTCGTCAGAATGGTGCTTGTAAATAGCATCCATGTTGTCAACAACAGTCGAAAGATCGAGAGAGGCTGCCATTTCTCTGAAGATATTCTCGCTATTATCGATACCACCCTCCAACAAACTCAGCAAGCAGATCACCACTTTGCTCTTTAACATGGGTTTAGTTTCTGTGTTTCTTTCTAAACAAAGTTTACCTTGAGCTCGTTAATCAATGTACTAGGACAGTTTGTGTACGCTTCTCGCAAGATAGTGTTGACAGGATTGATGATCTTATCATTGAAAATTGTCACCTATCAAACACCATACAAGGAATGGGTTAGTTCTCTCCATCTTTTCACCTTGCTAGTGTCCAAACCTGGTTAATTAAACAGCCCTAATACAGCTCATATTAGTAAACCAATAATAGATAGTTAGGTTTGTGTTACCTGGGCCAATTCTGTGATTGTGTCCAACACCTGGATGATAAGTCGAATATTCTGAATGTTGCAAAGAGGAACAATAGCGTGCAAGTATTCCACTACATCTTGAACAATGTTGAAACTCTTGATGTTGTCGGGTTGTTTTGCGAGATATGTTTGCAAATTCATGTTATGACCCTCTACCATCAATTGTACTGCACGCATAGTGTCTCTCATTCCTTCAAAATCTTCAGCGGCTGTACCAAACTCAGCAGTCTCGTTGGCCATCAAGTTAGAAATCTTTTGGTAAATCATCGCTGACTCAGCCGACGTTTGTGTTTGTCCTTTGACCCGCTTGCGTGGACCATTTCGAGTGAGGTCCATTGAGGAATGCCGTCTGTGACTAGATTTCTTCAGTGCCTTGATGGACGGGTTCTCTAGTGTATCCAAGCTAAGTATACATTGCTGTCGATTCATCTTATAGGCTGCACGAAGTAACAATGATTGTGCATCTTTGAGTGAAGCAATGCCACCTTGAAGGCGTTGATGGAAAGAATAGAAGAATCTCTCCTCCCTTGTTGTGACAAAGATGTGAGACAAACAAACTCTCTTTTTTACCAACTTGTCGTTACCTGATACTGTAGAAGTATTCCTCCAATTTGTCTTGAACGTTCTTGTTTCCACCATCCAGCATAGCAATCAGTAATCTTAGAGCAGCTTCAAATATTTGACGTCGGGGTGAAGACAAGAGGTTTTGTGCCACTAATGTACATCCAAGTCGGTTAAGCATGTTTTGTGCATGCACTTTATGGTCCTCCATCGTATCATTATTTGCATCCGTTTTATCACCATCACGGATATACCGGGAGGGAATTTCTTCCAAAATGTTAATTGTTGCCACTTGGTAAAATTCGGTTTTCTCTTGGCTCTTCGATGTCATCATGACAGACAGGTAGTCGATTAGTGACTTGACATCTTCCTCCGAATTGGCGTCGGCCAAGCTGAAATGGGAACCTGGGGTACATATTGCTTAGATAAAGAAGAAAATACGCGCACACTCACAAATTTGCATGAATTCCTCCTTCTGTAACTGTAACACTCCATTATGTGCCTTGAGAGCTCGAATAAAGCCCTGGAACTTGGCATTGACCGAATCTAAGGATTTGACCTTCTTGTCCGTGCTGTCTGTCAGCTTGACAATAGCATCACGCAGCTTGTCACGCAACTGAGCCGGATCGATACTGCCGCGGAATCCAGATACGTTGATCATGCTGTCGAGACACCCGAGCGTATTCTGCAGTAACTTGCGATCGTCATACGCTGTGGACAGAAGATCAACAGTCATGTCAACAAGTCGTGGACACAGCGAAAACAAGCCCTCATCGACAGTTGTCTCTACAGACAAGTGATACTCAAAAATGGATCGCAAAAAGACCAGAACACCTTTGTAGATATAGTTCGACTGATCAGGTGTCATTTCATCCCTTGCAGACAAAATCGCTTTGAAAGCGGCTTCCATCATGCTACGAATATGCTTGTTGTCGCTTACGGGCACGTTTGACGGGACTTCTGTATTATCCAAATAGATCGACGCCAAGAATCTCAGCATGGCAGTTTTTAACGCCAACGAAGCCGAAGCATCCTGTACGATGGTTGCTACGTCTTGGATAGAGAAGATCGTTCGAGCAAACTAACCCACGTATTGTTAAAGATCTATACCGAGTGTACGGCCTATGCTTACCGATTGGCCAAATGTGTTTTCTCCTTGACCACATACGGCCAGAAGCTCAATCAGCTGAACGCAGTATTCCATGTAGTCGGTTGAGATGAGCTCTTGAGGTGTTTCAAACGGAACGTAGAGTTTGCGGTTGTCCATGATGAGACGCATGACACAGTCTTGGTGTTTCTTGATTAGTTTTCCTTGTGCTTTCATGAAATCATGGAGGAGATGAAGGTATTCGCCTTGATAACCCTTCGATTGCTCCAGAACGCGCTTGATCTGCTCTTCCCGAACACGTACGCTGATATGTAGGTTATTACCACAGATACCATAGAAACTCGTGGCCAAGGTGGGATGGTAGCCGCTAACATCAATCAACAAGTCAATGTTTTCCAGAACAAAAGTGCCCTTCCAATGATAGTTAGCTTCGCGTACATTTTATCCCGCTCTTTTCTATTACCTGAAGTTCACGGTCATCTTTAACCAGTTCTACAAAGAAGTCCAGACAAGTTCTTATCGCAGTGATGTGTGAACCATCATCACTGTCTCCACACATGCTAGCGCTCTCCTCAGAGGAAACGGAATCCACAAATGGCAAGGATTTCAAAGCTACTAGCAAGCGCACAATAACAGAGTGTGCATTGAGATTCTTAAAGATCTTGCAGTAGATATCTCTTTGATCTTGAGGTCCTTCCAATTCACACGTTTCATCATTGTAGTCAATTGTTTTTCCGTTGAAAAGACTGATGAACTCTCTCAAAATATTCTCAACTTGAGGAAGGTGAATATCACTTAGTCGATCAACCGACAAAAAGGAGCGCAGCTTGGACAGTCGCTTTTTGATGCCATGGTATACAAACACTTGCTGTGGCTGACCAAGGATCAACACGCGCGATGCTTTCTTGAATAGATCTGCAACAAAGCAAATTTAGTTTTCTGCTTCACCCTTCTGTTGGCAAGTTACCTTCGCAATCATTGTAAATTCGGTGCATAACGACGACAGCAACTCGTTTCAATGGAGCATACTGGTATTTCAAAATGTCTTTGACAATTGGCATAAGCACATTTTCACGCTGTCGTAGTAACGTTTCTTCAAAAATAGCTGTCAACGCTGTTCGAAGCGAGTGATGCGGTTCATTGTCAGCATTTCTAATCAAAAGAAAACGTTAAGAAAAAAAAAGAAGTATAAAGCTAAAAGCTATGCCTTACGTCTCCATTCGCTTCCATTTAGAGGTTAACTTTGCCATTCGAACATGAAGTCTCAAATCAAAAATAAGGTCGAAAATTTCCAGGATTTGAATTTTTGTGATCATGACCGCTTCATTATTTTCTGTTAAACAGAAGCGTTCCGTCCTTATTATTATAAAAGTGGGTTAACGTTTGCCATGAATCTATCATGTAGACTCACCATTCTCGTGGTTCCTTGGACGTTGTTAAAAACTTCCGATGTTCTTCGTTCCTTTATCATCAACATGAGTACACCAATAAAGTAGACACGGATCTAGATGTCCACTTACCGGGCATCCAACCGTCCATCGAGGACGTGGACCAGCGCTCTGAAGAGCAGTTTTACGTCTTCAGCATCGGTGAAAAATCCCAGTGTCAGCTGAGTATAAATGAGTCTCAACACAGAAGACAGGAAATTCACTTCATCTCTGGCTTCAGTGAACTGTCGACCATTGTCTCTGTTAGTTCCACAAACGAGTATATCTGACATTTAAGGCACCTGTGTTTCTCTATCGCGCAAAAAGACAAAGGTCCACCGCTTGAGCTGGTCGAAAAATTCCGGAGATCTACTTTCAAGGCTGCCAGTGCCACCACTAGGGTAATCGCTGGATCCATCAAGTGAATCGTACTGCATGGTAAAGTCAGAGAGCAAAACCTCACTGAAAGGCGAAACGTCGACATAAAGTACTATAGAAGTGGATATAAGGAAATAGATGCTGCATAATTAGAGACCTCACCTCTCAAAAGATCACAGAACCTTGCTCGGATTTGGCATGGTAGATTGACAAAACCAATGCATTTTAAACAAACATCCTGGCTGACACAACGTCTTGTAGCCTCCAACGACTTTGTATTTGTACCGTGAGAAAGTGAATAAACAAGATTCAAAAGACTCTCTATGAATGCACATATAGCCTGCGAATTGTTGAACAAAAGACTATCAAGATCGCGCCAGTCGTCATCCAGTAGTTTGATTTCGACTGCGCCTGTCCCGCGAACAATTCGCGTCTGCACAAGGTATTCTTCCCCGTCATTCATGCTAAACAGCTGCTCAGAGACATAGTCGCGGTGAGATATAATTGGCCCGCGAGTCTCGGTATGGCAAAAGGCGCTGAGCAGGTCGACGCAGCTTGCCGATTCGTAGTTCTCTATGTTGTCCAGCATATCTTGCGGTAATGACTGTGCTTTCGAGCGGACGAGGTTTACCAGTATTTGTGTGATGGCTGGACGCGTGGCTGAGATACTTTCTATAATGGTGCTGTTGTTTTGGACAAGTCGCACCATCATGTCTGCAGCGCCAACACCACATGTCAAATGCTGTATAAATAGTTCCACACCAGCATCACCAGCGGTCTTGAGGATGTGTCGCTGGTTCTTTGACTGTTCATCGGAGTCGTCATACATCGATCCACCAACCAGAAATACGCGCAAAAGACTATAGCACAAGGAAAGAATGTATTTCAATCGCGGTTCACGACCTTCAACAATATCTTCTACAGTGACAACGTCGCCTTGATGATGACTTTCACGCGACTTTGGATGGCACGAAAACTCTGAGAAGGCCTGCACTTCAAAGCGTCTAGCAAGATCAAATGGAATTTGGATCATGCTGACCACGGTTTCAACGATGCCGATATCACGAAGAAGTGCTTGGTGATCTAGAAATTGCATTAGCCATCCATCGAACAAGGTAGAAGGACACATTACATTCGTTTGGCAGTCCGACTCGTTTCAGTACATCGGGTTCCTTACTTTCGGTACAGAAGCGTATAAGCGCTTTCTGCAAAACAAAAAAAGACATCAGTGTAAATCATTCTTTTCAGCGGAGCTCATTGCCTTACCAGAGTCTCAGTAACACTTTCGTACTCTGTATCCGAAATGGGAAATTTGCCTGGATGGTTGGCTGCTTTCGTTCTATCCTTCTTTAGGAACCATTGCAAACGTGGTAGCAGTTCATTGACCATGTTGAACGTGTCAGAAAGATTTTCACTTGCACGGGTAATAGAGAAGCAATCATGGTAGTAGAAATCTTGCGACGCTGTGACGTGATAAATGGGAGATTCTCCGGGATCTTGAATCATGCCTTGATAATCCGTCGAATTGTAGCGCGTAGAAAATCGAGTTGAGTTTAGATTCGATGGCATTGAATGTGACACGTTTAATGAGTCTGGTGCAAGTGTTAACGGCATTGGTATAGGAGAATTACTACGCTGCTCATCATCGGCGGCCGCATGTATCCAACACTTTGTCGACACATGTTGAATACGAACGTAAGTGCCAAATGGAACGGAGGTCTGGGTAGGCTCCGATATCGGTATAAGGGTGAACAGGGTTGGATCGTTGTCATTAACCTCAGGAGGATCTTTGACCAATCCGAGAGAAAACGTGATTTTGTGCGTGTACAGGTCGATACGGACGTTATTTGGATCGATAAATAGATACGATCGTGTTGCGGCGTGGCGAATTCTGACTGGCTTTTTCCACCTGATCTTTGAACCTTTGGACATTTCGGCGTTTTCAATCTACAGATGGAAATCAGTCAATGTCTACATATCGCGTTAAATTCCATACCTCCCAAAATGCTAGAGGTGAATCGCTCTCTTTAGGATCAAGAGGATTGATGATATGCTTTTTCAGCCGTACATGTTCAGCGTCCCTTTTTTTCATCTGTTAATATTTCGGATAAATAACACATGACGACACCATACGTACCGGTGCAATACGGGGGACTCTAAATAAGCTTCCATCTCCTTGTGGTAAAACCGAATGTACTGGCCTGAGTTGATATATTTTGCTTTCCGTGTATCTTGGTCAGCCACAGATGAACAGTGTAACATCATGCGCCAAGAGGATATCCTGGTGTGGGAATAAACTTCATAGTAATCGGTCGAATACACGTCAGAGTGCAGCGGTTTGGTGCTAACATTTAAATAACCCTCAGGTCTCACGCACTGAATAGCGACGGTGTCACCTAACCGTACAGGCTCGCCATCTACACGGATTCTGTATCTCGGCATAATTTTGAAGTAACCGATGATTCTGTCAGACAGGTGAACCTGCAGATGTGACACATCCGTATTACATGTCTTTCCGGTCACAGTCAAGTATTTTCGAAAATGACTGTTGTAAAGTTGAATAACTTGACCATACAGCACCGGCTTTCCTAACAGACGTCGTCTTTCGGTCTCGTTCTGGGAGCACTCTTTGGTTGCGTTGGCCCGTAACGTCTTAAGCTCGAGCAGCTCATCAGCTGTCCCTTCTCGGAAAAGAAGCTCAGCATCCTCTTCGTCGCCTAAAAAGTTCTCGAGGGCCCTTCTCTCGGTGTGCGACTGTTGCGGTTCGACTTTGAATATGAAGACGCCCAGGGCTTCAGAAGAGATTCTGTTGTTCGTAGTCGGTCGAGCGCAGGCACGGGTTTCAAGTGGGTTCTCTGCCACTAATATGTTTCCGTCCTCATCATACAGGTATAACTCATCACCTATGCGAAGGAACTGCTCCCCGTCTTTTGCCATGACAGATGCAGAAAGAGAGAAGAAGCGCGGGCTTTGCTCCAATGTCTGAACTTAATTTTTTCTCGCTGGGTTTTTAAGTTGCGTACGTACAATGCTGTCCGCTTCGCGGAGTAGTAAGCCCGGCCCAATGACCGAACCGTTTCTCGTAACCGTAATGGCTCTTACATCCGTCATGAGCTACAACAAACAGAGAAATGAAGGAAACAAACAGTCTTAGTAGCCTCTTCATTATCCTTTTTTAATTCTGTGGGAAGAAAACAACAAGAACGATAGCTGGCACCCAATAACAAAAGATCGGATGTTATGGAAAATTTCGTATTTTCCATTGATTGATGTCGTAACTTCTGTTTTTCTTCTTCCCCCCTAACATTTAACACACTCGAAGTACCTCATCACACACGTTTCATAATTGATACATATTTTTTCAAACAATAAGTGCATCAATGCTCTTGATGAATATGGCTGGCCAAAGCCCATGGACTCTATTGTAGACGAAAAGAGGTACACCCTTGAAACAGCAGTTTTGAAAACCACATATTTGTGCATATTCCTTGTGCAAGCAATTGTAAACCTATAGCTATGAAGATACACCTTCTACTCATACCAAGATAGGGTGCAGTTCTTTAACCTAACGTTAGAAAAGATTCTGAAGACGTCAGCTTCTGCAAAGTTGGAAATTGATATTCGTAGAGCAACATAATACTTTACAGATTTTGGTAAAATATTCAAGAGCAATCGATCACGTATTTTCACTGAGGAACAAAGGAAGACCATCTTAGAGTAGGTCAATGAGAATCTTCCAGTTATGCTGAAACAGTTTGACGCAGATGCTTTATAACTCTGAGGGACTCAAAAATCTGAAAGAACGCTTTGTATGAATTCATGAGTAAACATTGCGAACTTGTACTAAAAATTTCGGTTTCCGCCTGTAGGCAGGAGCAAAGCGAGGCCAGGATCCAAGAATGCTTCCGCTAATGGAAGACTACTGACGTAGGAAAATTTGTGTCTTTCTCAATGCATGTTAATACAAAGCGCAGCATGACTGGGCCAAGTAAATACCCGTTGGTCGCTACCCTGGGGCACTCTCATTCCAATATTTCTCAAGCTGCAATAATAAAACATAGGTTAAAGTATTGAGGGTAGAATGCGCAGCTGTGAGAGCGTTTGCTACCCGGGAATACGCGAGAAGTGTAACTATTTGAATAATCAAAACCTCACAGGTTATGAAGTATATTCGAGAGATAATAGTACAAAATAAGATAACGCATCGTACAGTCACGATTACATCAGACTAATTTATCACACTGAACTAAGGATTATCTCAAAAAGATCTTTGATCGGACTTATGCTACACCATTTTTTCCCAACAAACCTCACTCTTGGGCACTTTATCTGAGAGGAAGGAGTGCCCGAGGGGAGTACCTGACGAAATTCCCTTACCAAGAGAAGTGCGTGGCTATGTATAGTACTTTGATGCAGAAGCGGACAAGTGGAGGAACTGAAGTTGTCGTATGTAGATTCGAAATGAATTCAATCCTATATATGGCTAATAAACCTATGAGTCTCAAAAGTCTATCTTTACGGACGAGCAAGGAGCTGAATTCAAAGAACGATGTAAATCAACATTGATAGCGAGCTCAGTAGATCATTTTTCGAAGCGATTCGACAAATTTGGTGAAATAGAATTACTACGCGCACTGAAAACTTTGAGTCATTTGAATAATATTGTTTCGGATACGAAATTTTTGTACGGAGCTAGTTACTTTATCCTAGACGCAGCATCACTTTCCAGATATGTGTAACCGGATTTTTGTGTGCGACTTGGTTTTTATTCTAGAACTGCAGTGGCCAAGAAGAGGAATCCCATAATTATTGAGCTATTCTACAAGCTAAATTCAGCCCTTTAATTATCTAGCATATCTTTACGAATGGAAATATGAAACCTCAAGGGTAATTAGGACTTGCCATGGGCGGACCCTATCTGGGGGGCCTAACCTGGGCGGGTCTATAGGTGGGCCCATGGCCTACTGAACCATGCTGTTTGGGACAAAGATTGACCCAAGCCTCACTATGGTAGGCCATTTTTAGGCTGGGTATTGAGATATCCCAAGGCTCAGCCCAGTTTTAAGCTCTATTAATACTTACTATAGGCATCTCCTACGTAACCCCTTACTTTTTGCTATTGATTGATATATAAAAGGCTTATCATTGTAGAAACTTTAATACATAACTACTACCGGGTATTCATCATATATCACGACCAATCTGCGCACAAAAAACCGGGTATTAAAATGACACAAAGCTTTCTGTGCGCGTAGTAATTCCCGGGCCCAATATGTTCGTTACGGACCATGAGTAGTTTGCGTGCTGCGTAATCTAAGGGCTCTAAGAGCACTGTAACAATTTCCACACCACTCAGTTTCAGATAACAATAATTGAAGAAGGCAAAGTCTATATTGCTGTCGTACTGAATATGATCACATTTCAGAGTTAAAAAGGGTGATATTAAGTGTTTTTATTCGCCAGTTATGAAGAGTATAACTTTCGGCTTCAAAAACAGCTAGGCAATTATTTCACATAAATTTGGTGTACAAGTGATTGGAGGAACATCACGCTGACGGTATAAAACTATTGCTTGGAGATATGTCAGCAAAAATGTAAGCCTAAATCAAGAAAATTGTTTCTAAAGCATTCAGTATAAAAGCTTGCACTGTTCTTAAATAAAGGGACTAAAATAACTGTAGAAAGGGATGCTTGAAGGACGCTTTAATGTCGTACCTCAATGGAAATGGTAGGCATTAATTTCCAGAAAATATCGTTTTCATTAATACCATGATAGAGCTTACCTAATCAAAAATTACAGCCAGGGATCGTGTAAGTTCACAACCAAAAAGCGTGAAGTATACAGATTGATGGTTGCATTCTTTCTTTGATATCATAACCTCCTCTATGATTGGTCGTTGATGAAGAGCAACGTAGTAAACAACCGTCTCAGGCAGATCTTGCAGAAAAACAGAAGGCAGTAACCAAGTTTCTCTTAGATCAAGAAAGGGACGGCAGCTCACCATACAACTAGGGCTACAAAGTCTATCATGAGCATTGTTGAAATACAAGAGAAAAAGGCCATTTACAACTATGGAAAGTTGAAAATTTTGTTTCTCCTCTTTTGTGGTGGACCTCAACAGGTCAATCTTTCTTGACATTAAAAATGGTATAGTTGCAAGGCACTCTGTGCGTAGTCAGTTTCGGATGATTTGATTGGTTCGCAGACTGCATCGCTTATACTCGCCATGACAACAGGAAATAGGTGAAGTGTCAAACATCCGTATTTCCTCGACTTAGTAAACATTATGGAAGGAAAATCGACCGAGTGGGTTATACTAGGAGCTTTGTTTCGAAATAAAAAGATGAAATACAGTTATAGTTGGTATTTATCTATGGTATAGTAGCAGGTTTTTCGACTAGAACGTGCGCCTTTCTTTGAAGAAAGGTGTTATAATACCATCTGGAAATATCAATAAGAAATTTGGGTTTTTATTGCTGTTATTGCTCGCACCATGATTCTGAGGCTCTAATAGGATGCAAATGACATACATCATGTTTATCATGACTCTAAGATCAGAGGCTGCATCTGATCAACATATGTTCTACACATGACTTCCTCGGACCGAACCCGATCGGCTCACCAAAGGCTTAAACCAGTAAAGTTGTCGATCACTGTAACTGGAATAGGGTCATTAGATGTACGAAATAATGTATAGTAATATGAGTGCCTTGGACAAAAACAGCATAGTCATCAGTTTTTGGCTGAGTAGTTTTGCCACAACAACCTATCGCAAGACTAACCAATACACGATTCATCGTAAACCCAATCGCATGGATGTAGAGGATACGTGGTTTATTATTATGATGCGAAAGACAAGAGAGTAAGAGAGAAAATAGAAGACAACACCTTAATAGATGAGTAAAAAATAACGCATCTAGCAGCATCCACCAGCTTGTTTGGGTGGAACTGAGGCACCTTGACCAACCTTAACGGTTGCCTTAGCCTGCTGCTGTTGCATGGTCGAGCCCATTCTATCCTTGATCTGCCCCGCCATGGTCACGAAAGCTTTTTCGACGTTCGTTGAGTCCTTGGCAGAAGTTTCCAAGAAGCGAATGCCCAGCGAATCCGCAAATTCCTAAGTATGACATTGATTAGTTTCCCGTGTTTTCTTCTTGTGGCGATAAGGCTACCTTGGCTTGTTCGGTATCCACCACCTTCTTATCCGTCAAATCGCTCTTGTTGCCGACCAACAACTTGTTCACACCTTCCGCTGCATATCGGTCAATTTCCTGCAGCCACTGCTTGACGTTGTTGTACGTATCTTGGTCTGTCACATCATAAACGACGATGATACCATGTGCACCTCTATAGTATGACGATGTAATCGTGCGGAAACGCTCTTGACCTGCGGTATCCCACTATCCCAGACATACATGTTATAACTCACTATATTTTTTTTTATCCAGCCAAACTTACAATCTGCAGTTTGACGGTCTTGCCTTCAAGTTCAATGGTTCTAATTTTCTAGGTTGTGTCAGCACCAAATTTTTGATACTCTTGGCACTTACGAAATCCACACCAATGGTGGAAATGTAACTCTCGGTATAGGTGTCGTCAGCGAATCGCAACAACAAACACGACTTTCCGACACCAGAGTCGCCAATCAAAAGCAGCTTAAACAAGTAGTCGCTAATAGAAAAACAGAGAAAGAAAGGATGAGCAACTATAGACTTGGAGAGAGGATGAGCTCAGATGGAGCTCGTCATCCAGCTCTGCTAACATAGGTGCATCGCATCAGATACAAAGACATACTATTCAGGGTTCATCTTGATCGTTTGTGGGATAAGAAAAAAAAGAGAAGAAGAAGAAAGAAACGAGAGACGTTCCGGGTGGGTCAATTGGTGGAGACCAAATCGCGGAGGAATTGAAACCCAAACGCACGTGATCGTTTGTGGTTGTGTCGATTTTGATTTCCTCCTCCTTGTCTCAAAGGGCAGAGCACCAAAGCACTAAGCAATGTTTTAATCCAAGTCACGTGTTTATAGTCCTCAAAAGCCATGGATATTTGAGGTGTCAAGCGGGGGCCTATCGATACCAAATCGCCAATGCGTATCCCAGATGGCAGGACTTGTACTACTGAGAGATTGGCTGAGTGTATCGAGGCAGAGGATGGTTGAAAGCGGAGGTGGTAAAAGGAAAGTTTGAAGGAGTGTGTGGGAGTGGAGCCGAAGTAGTTGCCTATTTCCGTGTTCACTGCCAGAGAAAGTTGTCGCGCGTTTCTCTTGGGTGGGGCATATCGGGCGTAGTGGTAAGGGATATCAGTTTATTGCGTGGCAATGGAGAGTTTCACGAAGTGGGAGAGGATTGCGAACGGGTCGATGTCAAATAATCAGGCGCAAGGTTGGATATGTAGATTCCAAAAGCGCAACGGATGGGGATGGTCGGAGAGGATGCTGGAGGAACATCGAGACAGGAGAGTCCAGAAACGAGCGTTGAATGATTGTTTGCAGGGAAGGAAGGTGGGAAACAGAGACCGGCAAGACAAGGTTGGGGCATTGATGGGGCCAGGGCCGGTTCAGATAAGGGCTAGCGGCTGGAAGGGATGTAGAAAGAAGGAGAAGAGGATGTGAAAAACCAGACGGAGGCAGCTGAAGTGGCGCGAGATGGGCTTTCTGCCAACGGGCTGTCCGGAGGGGCTTATGTATTTCAAACGAGGAGTTTTCTCCAAGTGGCGGAGAAAGCACCCGTCGCGGAGAGGGGAAGCACAAGGCAAGTGGCTGGATTGATTCCAGTTACTACATCCTAAGTGTTGGGCAGGTTGTCAGAGGATATGCATGAAAGCAAAGGACGTCAGCGTAGTCTGGAAAAGAAAAGGGAGATGGTGGATCGGGCAGATTAATGCAAGAGCAAAGATATGAGTTAAACCAGTCCGAGCAAATGAGGGCGAGGGAGTAAGACGAAAGGAGTGGCATTAAACTTAAACATTAGTTGATTGGTTTGTGTAGCTGTGTTGTGTATGGGCTTCGAAAATAGACAAGGACTGTCAAGCAATATATTGTATTTTTTTTTTTTAATAAAGAGGGTAACAAGTATGCAGGATTTGAAAGAAATACTATTGTCTATTCTTTTCCTTCTCAAACCATCCATTGACATCGAACTGCGGAAAGAAAAATTCAATCTCATGTTTGGCTGTGTCGTCCGAATCTTTCATCAAAGTGTTAGGCAATAGCTGAAAAAAGAAAAGAGAAAAGTGCACTTACCAGAGCCATGGAAAGAATTACGTGTGTCAGTAAGGCCATATAAAGCTCGAAGCGTGTTAGGTTGGTTAATCCTTGCGCTACGTATATTTATGAGTTGACAATTTTTCAGCGAGAGCAATTCCACTTAACCGGCAAGGATGTGTCGGGCCAATCAGCGCTCTCCATTCCTTGATGGCATTGGGTGACGACAAGATTAATGCTTCGAAAGGACCACTGATTTGTGTCACTAAAAGCTGCCTCCTCTCTCTGCTACCAATTCTTTTACCTCGTCATGTAACCACATAGACGCTCATAAAAGAACTTTCCCTTATGTTCGGCATAAAATGCGCCTGCATCATTCTCGGTCCACAGCACTTGACGTTGTTGCACAATGTCCATCTGGCGCTCTCGAATAGCATCGTAAATTTTCTGAGGGAGAGCTCCATTTGCGCAAATGTCGGGTTTTAGCAAAGCTAAGGTCAGCTGCTTGGATACACCCGACTGCTTTAGCACATTCATGGTCAAAGGGAAGAAGGCTGTAAAACAAGCCACTCTTATCTCGACGATTCGTCGTCACAGAAACCTCCATCCTCAACTTTTTTCGACTCGAGGGACCTGAAAGTTACTACCATGGCCAAATCGAAGAAGCAATCGCACAAACAGAAACGCACAAACAAACCCGATCTGGAGTCCAAAGGCGTTGCTGTCAAAAAGACTAGCAAATCGTCAAAGATCTCTAAAAAGAACCATGAAAATTCCAGTAAGTAGGCTGGTCATAGGAAACAATGGGATACTGATCAACTACAATGCAGCCAAAAAATCCGAGAAAATCGGGAAAAAGGAGTAAGTGTTGTATACAACGTCATTTTAAGCGCAAACAACTTACATTGTGCGGTCTTGCAGCATGTCGAAAATGTCTGTCGACGATTTCTTCGGTGGTGGTTTTGCCGCAGACTCTTCCGAAGACGAAGAGATAGAACACCAGGTCGAGGACGATGCCTTGGATAAGGTATGGATTAGAGATTCATTAGTTGTATGACGCACAGCTCATACGGTTCATATAGACACTGAATGCCCTTGAACAAGAGGAGGTAGTCGAGGACGATTCGGAAGAAGAGGACGTGCCAGTTGATGATGATGAAATCAACAGTACAAATGAGGAAAACGAAGATGATAATGAGGAAGAGGATGAGCTTATGGAAGAGGATGAGCTCATGGAAGATGACTCTGACGAAGTTGATGAAATTATTGACGAGGAAGAGGCCAGCGAAAATGAGGATGAAAACGAGGATGAAGCTGTAGTAGACAGTGGAAAGAAGTTGAAAAAGGATATTGCAAAGCATAAGAAGGATTTGGAAGAACTTAAAAAACGGGATCCCGAGTTTTACAAGTATTTGGAAAATGAAGAGGCCGGCTTGCTTGATTTCGAGATGTCCGACGAGGATGAGGAGGAAAGTGGCGAAGACGACGATGAGGAAAACGAGGAGGATGAAGAGGAGGATGAGGATATGGAAGAAGCTGACCTGTCGGAAGCTGACTTGTCGGAAACGGACTTGTTAGAGGCTGATTTGTCCGAAGAAGAGGAGGAAGAGGAGGAAGAGGAAGAAGAGGAAGAGAAACCATCTGCCGAAGTTTTGACGAAGAAGAAGGTTACTGAATGGGTGAAGCAAGTGGAGGAAACACAAAGCATCAAAGCTATGAAGAGACTGCTTGCAGCATTCAAAACTGCAGCAAGAATGTCGGATGAAGAGCAAGAAGAGAAAACCACATTTGTTTACACAATTAATGATCCTAATGGTAAGTTTTTTTTATATCATATTACTACTACGAATAAGAAAATTAATGACACTTTGTTTAGTTCTCAACAAAGTCATTGTTTCTACCCTACACTATGCACCCATCGTTTTCAACCGTCATCTTATTCCTAAAAAAGAAGGAGGCTTGCCTTCTAAAGCTACCAGATGGCCATTTTTGCAGTCGTTTGTCAAGTCCTATCTCCAAAACTTGCTTCACCTCCTTAGAAACCTGACGGACTCTAATATGCTTTACTTGGCAGTCAAGGAATCAGAAAAATCCACAGCATACTGGGCTTGCTTCGAGCGACCTGCGAAGGAATATCTGAAGGTATTGCGCCTATACATGAATCGAGCGGCACTAACTAGGAGATAGATTCTACTGGATTTATGGTCGAGAGCGACATCCACTGATCATGTTCGCATTCAATGTTTCTTGGCTATCCGCTCTCTAGCTGTGGCTCCTGTTGTTTCTAAAAAGAGTTCCACAAGCTTTTTGGATATGTGCTTGAAGAATGTTTACTTGACATTTGTTCGAAACTGCAAGACGACAAACCAGCACACGCTCCCAGCCATCAATTTGATGCGTAATCTGGCTGTAGAGCTGTATGGTATTAACCAGGAGTTAAGTTATCAGCAAGCGTTTATATATATCCGGCAATTGGCTATTCATCTACGAGGAGCTATGCAACTGAAAACAAAGGTACATGGCAGCAAACCATCTATTATTCTGGCCCATGCTAATATCTGCAATAGGAAAGTTACAAATCAGTTTACAACTGGCAGTACATACATTGTGTTGATTTCTGGACAAACGTGTTGGCAACATACTGCCAACCAAAGGAGGGTGAAGCTGAATCTCCACTAAAGCCTCTCATTTATCCCCTTGTCCAAGTTGCGCTTGGTGCTATTAGGTAAGCAGCATTGATTTATTGTCCTGCAACTGATGAATTTCGATATAGATTGATTCCAACTGGCCAGTACTTCCCTCTTCGGTTCCACATCATCCGCTGCATGATCTCGCTGAATCAATCAACGTCCGTATATATTCCTCTTGTTCCTTATATCATTGAAGTATTCGAGAACTCTGAAGTCAAGGGCAAGGCGAAACCATCGACATTGAAGCCACTGGAGTGGGATGCTCATCTTAAGGCACCACAACAGTACCTTCATGGTCGTGTCTACCAGGTAAGATATCATATTTAAAACACACATATACTGATTTAGAGGGATTAGGATGGAATTCTGGAGCAAGTGCATGATTGTTTGTTAAATTACTACAAGTGCTATTTCCATCATATCTCTTTTCCCGAAATGGTTATTCCTGGCATTATTGCTGTAAGATCAGGTTTCTTTTTCTTCTTTTTTTGTAACTCACTGTCTTGCACAGCTCAAGCGATTCATTAAGAAAACGAAGAATGTCAAGGGCGGTAGACAGCTTCATAATCTATCACAAAAGGTAGGCTAATTTTTTTTTCTAAAAAAGTCGTCCTCACAAAGTGCTAGTTGGAGAACAAGGCCAGATTCATCGAGATTCAGCGATCAAAGATTGAATTCAGCCCAGAGGACACGGACCAAGTGAAGGAGTTTCTGGTCGACATGCGTCAAAAACTGCAATAATCTTTTCCCCACATTATTTACATAAAGCATGCGAAGCATATCGAAACATTGTCGTTTTTTCTAACGGGTAGTATTTGCTTTTTTTCTATTGTTTTTCCAATTGGATGAGGTACTTCTCCAGATCGAATTCCGGACTATCTACATCCACAATAGCTAAAACAACCATGAGGAAATTATCGACAAGAAAATTGAGGCTTTACCTTCAGTAACTGTTGTAGGAAGCTTTCTCTTTGCATATTCTGCCCTGGCCTTTTCAATCAATTCCTCCTTGTGTTTGTACTCTAACTGGACCTTCTTCGCGGCTTCGGTTTGCTTCAAGGAGCAGTTGTGCCAGAATCCATAACCAATACCCAGAGCCAGGGCTGACCACCGTCCAACCTAAATTAAACATTTAACCCTTCTATGACCATGCATATACTATATAGCACAATGCCTTACGTTGATTGCAGCGCGCTGAGATGACATTATGGTATCTTTTCAAACGTATCAGTCGTTCGCCAAAAACACCGATAGGTATATACGCTCTAACTGACGTCAGCAAAATCAGAGGTGCCCAAATTTCGTTGCTCAAAATGTGAGGTTGCTTTGTTGCGCAACGCAAAGTCATTCACAAGATGCGCCGGTTCCCCATGTTTTTAAGAATAACTCGTGAAAAAGAAATCACAGAAAGAAAGAAATTGATGTTACGAAAGATAAAGAAAAAAGCTACATTATGATGTGCAAATTAATGAAACTATTTTGTTGAAATGCCATTTTTACCTCATTTTGACAAAAAACATTTTTCTTAAAAATGGCACAGCTATATAGAACATAATGAGGAGAACAAGGATATGTTAATCGTTTTCTTTTCAGATAAATGCTTCTTGAGAAAAATGAGAGAGAAATCTTTCGATGAGGATTGGCTGTCGGATATCTTGCTCCTTCCATATTGGGATAAGATCCTGAATGCGCGAAAAAGAAGGAAGACAACTTTATTGTAGAGAATTCCGACCATGAACTTTCCATATCTTATTTTCAAGGGCATTGGACATATAATAGTTAGGATAAGGTGTTTTTTTTGTGTTAATTCGAAGTAGCTGGATTAAGTATGATTTCCTTGAGAAGTCGTAGCAAATACTTGCCGCGAAAACACGTGCATACAGCACAATTGGCTGCGGCGCCTTAACATCATTTGACAGCCAACGCTGGCGGAAACCCTCCGCAATGCAAGCTCATGTTCATTCCGAGATCGATCAAACGGAAACATGCCACTGATTTAATAGAATTTGAGCCCAGAAGCATTAAAAAGTTTCAGGTGGAGGGATCCTTTACCGAAGATGTCATTTCAGAGAAAAATTCTACAACGGAAGAAGCCGCAACTGTTGCCTGGAGCAGCGACTATGGGCCAGCAAAACGCGAAGAGGCATCGGTAGCTACCGCTCCGACGCAGTATCACGATGAAGATGCGTTGATATACAATGAAGAAGCAAACGATGGCAGTGACCATGACATTGATCCTGTCAAATCGTTCTCCCATGAGCAGCGTCTGGTGAATCCTAACGAAGATGAACCTGTTTGCATTATTTGTGGGAAGTATGGTGAATATATCAACGACAACACAGACAACGACGTGTGCAGGTAACTAGGAGAGAGCATGCTTTCAGTATCTCAATGGGTCTTTAGTCTTGAATGTAAACACATGGATACAGATATGAACAATCCGAAACAAAAACCCCCAGCCTGGGCGGCAGACGATGCTAAGATTGTGCATTATTCTGTTGCTGAGAATGTGCACGCGAAGATGACGAATTATCAAGAACCAGAAGATGTTGCTAATATGTCCAAAGCCCAGGTTGCTGCGATCTTAAAGGCGTATGATATTCAAGTCAAAGGAGCACGGATACCCAATCCCATTAGTAGTTTTGATCAATGCAGAGATATCCTTGGTGATATGTTGCTTGAAAACCTGGAACAGATGGGCTGGTCCATGGCTACGGGAATTCAGCGTCAGGCCGTGCCAGCTGGACTAGCAGGACGAGACGTATACGCCATTGCACCAACAAATTCTGGAAAGACAGGAGCTTTTCTAATTCCAATTATTGTACATTGTCAATCCATGTCAGCTATGCATGGGCATAAACGACGCGCTGGACCGTATGCGCTTATTCTGGCACCCACAAGAGAACTATGTCAGCAAATTGAATCAGTAGCTAAAATCCTTGCACGGGGAATGAGGAACACAAGGACAGCGTTACTTATTGGGGGTCAACCATTAGCAAATCAGCTATATCGACTAAAAACAGGGGCACAGATTTTAATTGGTACGCCGGGGCGTGTTCAAGAAATTATGGCCTATCATACGCATTTGTGTCGACCCTGGAGGCTGCAAATGGTTGTGTTAGATGAGGCGGATGCAATGTTTGGTTTGGGTTTCGGCCATCAGGTCCGTCAGATTTTGGGCAAATTACCAAATACAACCATACGTCAAACCAGCTATTATTCAGCAACCATTAGCGATCCGAAAACGATGGAGAAGCTTTGTCGACGATTAGTTTCACCAATTGAAATTACAATTGGCCAGTCCAAGGAAGATATAAATAAGCTGGAGATGAAAAGTGATGTGCGACAGACAATTTTATGGGTGGAGAATGCAAGCAAAGCGAAGAAATTGATGTGGATTCTCAAGAACCCGAGCTATTTCACACCACCTGTACTTATTTTCGTTGACAGTCGCCTTGGATCAGAATTTCTCACGCGTGCTATTCAAAAACGGATGGGCCACCTAAGGGTAGTTGCGATGCATGCAGATAAACCGCAAGAAGAACGCGCGGCGATTGTGGCAGGCATCAATGAACAAGAACCACGGTGGGATGTGGTTGTTTCGACCGATATTCTTGCACGAGGTGTTGATTTACCTCTCGTGAGATTAGTAATTAACTATGATATGACGGCTTCACTGGAAGATTATGTGCATCGCATTGGCCGTGCTGTGATACGTGGTCCTATAGCTAAACATTGGCAAGCTTCGAAAAATCAATGGGGCCGTGCCATCACATTTCTCAACGACGTAAGTTCTCACTTGTTTTCTCGGTACTACTTAAATCTAACAACGATCTCTGTCCGCAGGAACATAAACATCTATTTGAACCGTTTGTCAAGCTGCTTGTTAACCACAGTCTTACTCAAGTGACCCCGTTACCCAGCCAATTGAAACGCTATCTATAAAGAGCGTAGTCTATTTCCAACATTGTACATACACCAGTGTGCCATACCTATTGCTAACTTTCGGATTAAAAATGACATATGCTTTAACACGAACTGTTTGTACTTTGAGAGCCATTCGGATAATCGGGCAACCGAAATGGGTTAGCCATTAACCAGCCCCTTTAGGAATACTTTCAAACGACCTTACCCTAACTAATGTGTTACAACAGAAGTGGAAACGTGGTAGGAGGCTAAATCGATTCTCGGCACCGAATAGTTGAAACGCGTGGCATAAGATGCGGCTCCTCCATGCTATAAATCAAGGTCATAGTAAAATTGCAAAACTTAATTCAATCGTGAAGGTTTTTCCGGAGGTTCACGTTTGATACAACCATTTCAATAGAGCATAGGTCTTCTTGTGTAAGCTAATTTGACAAGCAGCTAGTAAGTAGTGAACACAGATGTCATTATTCTGTAAACTTTATATTCTGGACTAGAAAAGTACTACCTTACCACCACATGCTGTCTTTGCTATTTCTCAACAAGCCGAAGTACCGATGTTGAGCACTAAGATGGTTGCTGTGCTTTGCTCACGGATCCTTGTTCTTTGAGACACTCCGGTTGATAGCGGTTAAATTTGAAGCCTAGACATTCTTAAAGAGCGCATATCCTTGGAGGCGTCCGTTCGTTGTATCAGCCATGTCTACGCTTGGTTTATTTTTCGCAGATGGCTACTCACTTGCAAAGCTCTTCTTCTTGTATGAGTAGTCGATAAACAGGAACAATGGCGAGAGTAATAAAACGACAAAGATAGGTACAAACTAATTCACTTTGCAAAAATACTCGGTCCATCAGAGGAGAATGATGGATGTTATACTTAACTACCATGTCAGGAAGGTACAGAAGACAAAAATTTGCTGTCGAGTCAGAAAAGCCTTAAAATGGACACGGGACCTGCATGAAACAGGAACACAAGCTATCTACGTACCAGGTTGTTGTCAAGTTCCCTTGGAAGCTTCTGTAGCCTGTCATGTTATAGAAAATGAACACGAATTCATTTAAACTTATCTTTGTCGTGGGGAGAAATTGATTGATGAGCTAATCTATCGGCTACAGGAACGTTGTCTCCCGTCAGTGTGACACATCCTACTGACACATTTCTCACCACCATCGGTTTGACGGCCAGTTTTTCACGTCAACAAATTTCAGGCACACTCGAGTTTCCCGCCTCGTTTTTTTTATCCACTTTATATACACGTGCCATGCCACAGTTTACTGTCGTCGACAAACGACCCTCCTTTGTCAATTTCCCCATTCCATTTGACCATCCATATACCATACCGACATTAATTTTCACTGTGTCGGCATCATCATTGTTGTACTATTATCTGCAAGCTTCACATACAGCGGAACTTAGAGAAGCTGTTCGATTGCGAGACATTCGCAACCGAAGACACGCAAAACGGCCGGAGGATCGTTACGCCAGTCTCAAGGTTAGAAGCGGATGCCAAACATTAAGGTTTTTACATGAGAAAAATGATACAGGTCGAGCGTCGTTTCCTCAATCCTTTCTCTGAATGGCGAGAAGTTCGGTGGTGGGAAACTGCTTTGTTTTGGCTATGTCGTTGGAAGGGCAACGGAATACCTGCGTCGCGTGAGGTAGCCTATATTTTGAAGAGAATGCTGTACGACAAGTTTATTGAAGAAATAGCACTAGATGCTGGAGAAGGCGCTTCCGGTGAAGAGGCCGGCGCTGGATAGAATTTTTGGCAAAAGGGATTTGACAACATCTTGGGTGGATGTCGATGATCAATCACAAAAAACGTCATCTGTCACATTTACTTGGTTAGGGTATGGGACGCTTCGCGGAAAGATAACGACGATTGACGCTATGCTAGACAATCAACGTGTCTTATTACAGTAGATGGTTTGACAATCCTGACAGATCCGGTGTTTTCCAGTTGCTCTGTGAACAATTACATTGGTCCGAAGCGATTAAGGCCTTTGCCTTGTTCACTCGAAGAAATCCAATCAGAATTGGATGTAGTACTTGTTTCGCATGATCATTTTGATCATTTAGATAGTCGGGTTGTTGCCCAACTTGGCAACTCTGTAACATGGTATATTCCGCTCGGTCTTAGAGATTGGTTTTTGAAGAGAGGGGTAGAAAATGTAAGTAGGATCCCGGGAAAAGGGACTGGTGTTGAAAGGTCTTCAGGTAGTGGAGTTAGATTGGTGGCAAGAGATTCATCACAAGGAGCAACCAGAGATCGTATTTGCCTGTGTTCCTGCTATGGTACGTGACAGATTATCATGTAAGCAAGTCTAAACGGTATATGGATTAGCATTGGAGCGGATCCAGAACGCCTTTCGACAAAAACGGGTCGCTTTGGTGTAGTTATGTCATAAAGTCCAAGCACGATCGCGTGTTTTTTTGGTTAGTTATCAACGCTGCCCTGGCATTGCAGGAGAATAGTAGTACTAATGCCATGCTGGCAGTGGTGACACGGGCTATTCACCAGAATTATTCAAGGCGATTGGCGAACTTTATGCTCCCTTTACGCTTGCTGCATTGCCCATCGGTAGCTTTGAACCCGAAACGTTGATGAAGCACCTTCATATGGGACCTGTTGATGCGGTGCGAGTGCATTATGACCTTAGAAGCCCGCGCCTGTCTGTGGGAATTCATTGGGGAACATTTATGATGTCAGATGAACATTACCTTGATCCACCGAACGTACTGAGGCAGGCCTGGGAAGAAGCAGAGCAAGAAAGAAGATCCTCTTCTACATCCTCCTCGACGGATCAGTCGGATGTGGAAAGCCGATTTATCACAACATCATTAGGAGAAACTATGTTTCTATAGGACAAAGCATGCAGGGCACAAATAAATCGGAGGGAAAACGTTTACGTAAAGGGAAGAGACGACACGGAACCCTGAATGAAAAGCTAATGAAGTTTGTTTTTCCACTTTGGAAATGTCTAAAAGAGGAAAACACTATTTTTACGTTGACGTGAGATGAAACCCAAAACTAGGCCTTGTACAACTGCGGGTTGCATAAAGTTTAAATTTATTCGAAATTTAGGAAAATGAGGGGGACACAGAATAATCTTTCACTCGCTTTAAGCGTAACGGCTCTAACCTACTTTGATCTAATTGTAGTAGTTGAGGAGTTTACAGCTGCCACCTTCGTAGATGTCAACCTTGTTAACACGATGGCTCTTATCAAGCTTATCGTAGTTGTCCCTGTTGTAGACATAGAGATCGATGTGGTGCTTCGAGAAACTCCAGCTCTGGTCATCGACCAACAGACAGCCGTTGTGCTTCTTGTTTGTACCAGGGAGGGTCCAGCCAACGAGCTCAGGAACAAAGATCTTTGCGTTCTTTCCGAGATCGTTAGCTGCGACAGTCAAATAAGGTCGGAGAGCAGTACCGTAGGCTGTGCAAATGAAATAATGTCAGGAAAGGAAAAAAAAAAGAAAAAAATTTTTTAGTGTCATTTACCAGTCAAGCCAAAAGGATCATCCTTCTTGTCAACTTCCTCGAAACATTTGTAGTTGGTGCAGGAGCAGCTACCAAGGTTCACGATCTTGTTACCGAGGACACCAGTGCCTTCCATGACCAAGGCATCGGCGTACTTTTCGTTGACTGTACCAATGGTTTTGCCGCTGCAAGTCTTAACTTGCACGGACTTTCCGCCCTTGTAGTCCTGGGGTCTGGCGATCCAGTAATAGGTGAAGGCGGCGCTGGACTGGATCTTTCTTCTCTTTTCCTTTGAGTCAGAGGACGAGTCGTCGTCGCCGTCATCCTTGTGCTTGTTCTTCTTGTTCTTGTTCTTCTTGGTCTTGGAGGCGAACATAGTGACCTTGTCAGAAATATCCTCGTCGTCATCGTGGGACGAAGAGCCACCTTGGACACAGTAGCTCTTACCATCGTCCAAGTTATCGCAGTTGCGATGCACCTTGGGGTTCATCTTGTAGAAGTCTTCAAGCGAGATGCCGTACTCCTTGGATACAGAGATACAGGTGTCGGAGCCTGAAACAGTGTGGTGCTTGTTACAACCACCAGATGAGCTTTTACTGTTTTTGCTCTTCTTGCTGCTGCCACGGTTCTTAGAAGACGAGGAACCCTTCTTGACACAGTATTTCTTTCCGTTGTGAAGATTTGTGCACTTGCTGTTCACATGTGGATTCATCTGGTAGAACTGGTTGAGGGTGATACTATATTTCTTGGAAAGTTTGACGCAAGTGTCGCTGCCCGAAACTAGAAATTATCCATGAGATTTTTCTGCGCTTTGGGACGCCGTCCTGAATCTTTTTACCTTTATGGTACTGTGTGCAGCCGTCACCGCGTTTCCACATATGAACAGAAGGGGCAGCCTCATCATGACCAGCTTCCTCGTCATCAACCAATACGAATTCTTTTTCGGGTTCGTTGTCATCCGCGAAAGGTGCAAGGTACATGGCTGATACCGGCTCAGAAGCGATAGCGAGATCATTTTGTGCTGTGCTCAACTGCGCACTAGACAATGCGAGAAGACCGATAGCGGTAAGCGAAAGAGATGAATGAAGACGCATGATTTCCGCTTAAAAAAACTTCACCGTAACGAGTCAATTAAAAAGAAAGGAAGGGGGAGGTGAAATGTTTTAAGAGGAAAGAGAATAAAGGAATATGAAAGAACGCAAGATTTGATATTTAAAGAGCTGGCGGAGAGAGATCAGTCCTCCCCGTTGTGAAGGTAGGACAACGATAGATTGCATCTCTTTATTGAACCGTTCCCTTGTGTTGCCACCAAATCATACTTATTTCCGCCGTTCTTTTTTTTCTTTCCGCGTTTCCTCTCGTGATCTATTCAATTATTTGTCTGTGCTCCATGACCAGATCTGATTTACTAGAAACAATCTCTATGATATACATCTCACCCTTTGTTTCTATTTCCTCTAATTATTAGATAATATCAGAGATACCATAGTTTGTTTAGAGAGATTCGCTTTTTTAATTTTTTGGTTTAATGACCGAAAATGAATCCAAACGCGTCTTTTTCTCGAAGTCAAAGAGATCTGATTACCGTAGAACATAATAAATGCACACCAATTATTTGGTAAAGCGAAGCCTATTGAATTACCATTTATGCAGAAAAGCACCAGAAATAAAAAAAAAAGTAGGCGTGTAGAAAATAGTATGAATATAGACATTTCTTCGACATGGCATCATTCCTTTTTGAGCTCAAGCCCACACTTTTGGGATTTTGCACGTGGACTTACGCCGCTCGAAACTTATATCTCTTGTCCAATAACATAACCTACTCTGTCTGAAGACAAAGCTTTTGCCAATAACAGACTCTTTTCCGCTGTTTCTTTCCATGCCATGGAACCACTATCTAAGAAATAACTATTCAACTATTTAAAAAAAAATTTGTTATGGATAAAGAAAGAACCTTTGAAGTTACCATCATAGGAAGTCTTTTAGTGTTCACCCCATAGATAAAATCAAGAATCCAGTTAAACCTTTGGGCCTTGCCAAGCAATTCTATTCTTCAAAGATTTCATCCTTGTAAGCATTTATTCTCTGAAACAACTTATCTCAAAGCAGTGATGCATCCATTTACTCCGTCAGCTTTATACTTGGAAAGGAGAACGGGTACCGTCACACAGTAAAAGCTCTCCGCAGTGACTCAGCTACGACGGCTGGTTGCGCTCCAGCCATATCGCCGGTGGTCTAACAAGGAAAGTGGTCAAAAATTAGTTTCTTACATTTTGCTTTTTTACAACCACGCATGGAACGCCGGAAACTTGATCATGTATCAAAATAGTCTTTGAGCAATCATAGTATATCTCTCAGTATATATTTTTTTCAATGTATCCGAGACAATTGCATGCTTTTTTAGAGTTTGTTTCTGCAATACTCTCTTCCAGAAAACAGGCTGCCAATGAAAATTGAAGTCGCATAATCAAAAGACCGTGTAACACGAAGCTTACAATATCGCAAGCGCACCGCCATATTATTGTGCAAGTAAGATGACTTCCTAAATAGAACGCTGTAAATCGATAAGCAGCATTGGTGGTGTACTTTCCAACATCGCAATGCTTGTCACGTACTAAAATATCCAATCCATCTATGATTGTGCGAAGATACCGAATAGAGACATGTTCGCTAATTCAAGCAAATGCCTTGAAACAGACGCAGAAATACATGCCGGAATCATAGAAGAAATCGCTTGATTATGGGAGGCACGTGTAAATCTTGTACGTTCGCAAGAATTCGGTCATATTTTCTTGTTTTGGATATCAGGTTTACCCTGTGGGAAAGTGAGAGCAAGGGTGAAAACCATTTAGTACCACTGTTGTGCAGTGATGCTTTAACTCTAGCTTTCGGAAGCTAAGAAAATATTTCTGAGATACGCAGTACAATCGTGACGTAAGGGCTTACATATGCTGTCATGCTGTACATCCCTGAATGTGTTTCACCGCATACATATCGTACATTGCTTCCGATCGACAGCCCTCATTCTTGGCTATTACAAATGCTATAGTAAGATCAACATCTGAAGGATATCAAGGGGTTCCTCAAAAAGCGTCAAAGATTTAGCCGTGTACACAGTGTCGAACTGAGCTCTTAAAGAGGCAAAATGTAATTATGTTTTGTGTAATCGCTGTCGCTGCTCACAAGACCCTTTTCACAATGCCATGAGACTACAGAAAAACCATATCTATCGCAAATGAGACGATAGACTAAGAGCGATAACAGTTCCCATTATCAAAAAAGGGAGGAAGGATTTTTTTTGTTCTTATAAAGTATGGAACTCAGTCTCACATACTTCCAGAAACACTGAACTGTAAATATACAAAAGCATTGAAGTTCGCAAATGCCAACATTGTACACATATCATCGGTACTACGGGAACCGGGAACCGGAAGTACCTCGGTATGGTACATAGATCAATATTCCGGAATTTGTGAGCGGATATGTACAGGCTGAGTTAGAAGTGCACTGTTCACAAAAGCGTGAAGGTTTGTCACAGCAGTAGCATAGGGGACAGCCAAATTTGGGCTGAGAAGTCAAGAACAGTATTTGGCATTCTTTATGACCTTATTTCGAATAGTATCCAACAGTTGATTCCGAGAGGTCAGGCTTATTCATTTGTACCGTTCGAAAGAGGATGGGTCAGAAACAATGGAGCAAGAGATGCAATAGCGATTTTGAAATAGCCTACGAATCACGTCAAGTGGCGATTCCAGAATGCTAATTATGCAATATCAGTTTGTCCTGGACAGAGGAAAGGTCAGCAAGATGAGATAATTAGCCCCTACTTGTTTGCTGGTTGCGAAGATACAGAGAAGAGAGTCGAACAAAAGAGAGCAGCCCAATAATTATAACAATTGGTACATTATTTGCAACGCAAAACTAGCTTATCCTTGTTCAATGAGTGTTGAAAGTAACATATCAACGCTTTATGCGTCCTATGTAGTGCGAACGAACACCAATATTGTTCGCAACAATCGTGTGCTACAGTACCTTTGAAATCTCAGAATCAGTCACGATTTCATTCCCATATCCGGAACAACAGCTTTGCAGAAAACTGGTTGAGCTGGAGTCGCGTGCGAGACCAAATGAATGTCTCCAATTCAGGTTACCGAATTCAGTTCATTCATCATGTTAAACATAATAACATGATTGGCGTCAAAGTGAGGTTTGAACCTTTTGTCTTGCGTCATGTTTCAGTTCACACAAGAGAAAATCGCTTGTACGCGTACACGTAGGCTTAATGGTCTTTTGATTGCACGAAC
The DNA here is from genome assembly GCA_000697495.1 of Saksenaea oblongispora B3353. Taxonomy (NCBI): domain Eukaryota; kingdom Fungi; phylum Mucoromycota; class Mucoromycetes; order Mucorales; family Saksenaeaceae; genus Saksenaea; species Saksenaea oblongispora. The sequence goes on along the minus strand of JNEV01001072.1, from coordinate 115,246 downwards.
GGAATGCCCACCCACCGACAATAAAGATATGCAACGTATCATATGGCTAGGTATGAGTTTCATTCAACCAGCTATTTAGAATTTTTTTCCGCCTCCAACCAATATATTTGTTCTTCCTTAAGATGACGGAACAGATACCCTGCCGATCATGCTGTCTCCACGACTATGTGCTCGAGTGGATGCAATCCATTTGAAAGTTGGCGCTTCGGTTACAGTTATCGGAACAATTAAAAAACAAGACGCAAATGATGTAGGACTGCTATGTAAGAGGTATATAGATACAGAATATCACATCACAGGAATAATAATTAGAGCCTTTTCTACAAAGTTTTCAAGTGGAAGACAATGTGATCTTGGAACTCTACCATCAAATGAAAGTGCTTCAGTCTCTGCAGCCCGTAAAAACAAAGGCGGCGTCAAAGCAAAAACAACTGCCAGGCATTTTCCGGTCTATATCTTCTCAAGTATCCCCCGTTCCTGACCGAGCAGCGGTGGCTCGGTTTAATTTAGAATATGGTGATGACGATGACGAACCTTGGAATTGGTCACCGGATCATCCTTTTGCCACATCTACACCAAATCATGCGATTCATCAGAGTCCGCTGCGTACGTCTATACAATTTCAACAGCCACGACAGTCGACACAAGGAGACGACAGTTTCGGGTTTGACGATGACTCTTTGTTAGACGGGATTGATCTAGATGCGATCGAAAAAGAAGCAATTGAGATAAAACGACTACATGCACTTGGCAAACGGAAATGGGATGATTGTAAATAGTTACTGCGCATAGATGCCCGTTGTGTCCCTAAAAATCCCGGCTGCGGCCACCATCGTGTAACATGACAACAACTAACATTTAAAAAGACATTGATTTAATACAAGTTTATTCGAGCAAATATGATATGATGATCTATGAATGTGCTTTTTATTCAGGGACGTGCGAGAAAAGATATGACACAGATTCGCCATTGTGGGTTCTACAAATTTCGAATTTAGTTTCAAAGTTGATCACCCGAGGTTTTTTGTTTTGTTTTTTTTTTACCTTCTGATAGCTTCTGCCAACGTGGGGGAAATGTCGATAATATCAAGCTTGGGGCATATCGCCTAATATACTACATTAGCGAAGTCCATTCATATGTAAATTATGTTGATTTACCATTTTGTCTTCATGTGGGATGGTGTTGCTGACAACGAGTTTCTCAATCACAGATTCATTGATGACCTTGATGGCTTTTCCGGAGAGAATACCGTGAGCAACAATAGCATAGACCTTTTCTGCACCATTCTCCACCAAGGTCTTGGCTGCCAAGCCAAGGGTACCGCATGTATCGGCCATGTCATCCACAAGGATGGCGATCTTGTCACGTACGTCACCAACGAGCACCATGCGCGAGACTTCGTTGGCCTTCTTTCGTTCCTTGTGGATCAATGCAAAGTCGAGATTGAGGCGATCCGCGATGGCGGTAGCACTGACAAGCCAAACATTAATTTTTATACATCCCGCCCATGAAAACTTACCGTTTTGCGCCACCGGCATCAGGAGAGACAATGATAGCATTGGTCCAGTTTGGAATCTGCGTGCGAATATACTTGATCATGGGAGGTTCACAGTATAAGTTATCAACAGGGATATTAAAGAAACCTTGAATTTGAGAGGCATGGAGATCCATTGTGATAACGTGATCAGCACCGGCTACGGTCAGCATATTGGCAGTGAGCTTGGCAGTAATAGGAGCACGGCTCTTATCCTTCTTGTCTTGACGAGCATAGGGGAAGCAGGGGATGACAGCGGTAATGCGACGAGCAGAAGCGGTCTTGCAGGCATTAATCATAATCAACAATTCCATCAGGTTATCGTTGATTTCACCACAGCCCGATTGAATGATAAACACGTCCTCGTCACGGACAGACTCCCCAATGGTCACGGAGGTTTCCTGATTAGAGTACTTCATTACAACAGCCTTGGCCAACTCAACACCAATGCGACGAGCGACCAGCTTAGCAAGCTCAGGGTGTGAATTGCCGGTGAAAACCTTGATGGAATTGTCAGACATCATAAGCCGGAGGGTATTGTAAAACTATATACGTGTTTAGTAAAAAGAAGAAGTATATGTCAACGTCTTTATCGTACATAGCAAGGAAGCTTTACAGCGACAGAGTAGGTGTTTGCTCAAAGAGAAGGCTTTTTTTTTTTTTCTGGTCCGAGTTAAAAAAAAAAAATCAACAGTCTCACGCACCCGGTGCCATCCCCGCAAACTGAACATGGTAATTCAGATTCAGATAACGAAGTCGGTTGGTTCTTTTTCACTCTTGAGGGGTTTTTTTGAACAAATCCTTAAAATGGCTTTCACGTATTAATTTGAGCGTGATTCATTAGATTAATCAAAGATTCTTAACAGACATGTTACTAATCATTTTGTTTATTTATTTAAACTCACTTCGTTTCTTTAATTGAAACAATACACCGACAATTTGCTTTTTGTTTTCACATGCAATTCTACATGAAAGCAATGAAATTGTATGCTTTTACATGCTTGATTTGTTCATAAGAAATAATACACAATAAATATCCGTCTTATGGTAGCAACTCTGAAAAGTGATTTTTCGGCTTAAAAATCAAATGATCTAACTATTAAATCTTATCAGTAGTCTTTTCCCATCATATAGCATTTACCGCACATAAATGCCCTATTTGTTTGCGTACCATTGTTGATTGTTAAAACATGAACCTTGTCTATCGTCATGGTTATACTTTATTCATATATTTGTCATAATGATAAAGTACCGGCACTTCGGTGCTGCCAAAACTGTTTCTAGAAACGTCTGAAGGATCAAATCAAAATCAAATAGTGCTTCTTGAAAAAAAAAAATCGGACTTTCGAACTGAGGACGACAATGGCACGTTTTCACTTGAGGAGGTCCAATTCCGAGCAGCGATAGTTACTCAATGCTGTCACTTGTCAAAATGTGAGCAATACAGAAGGGGAGATTGATCGATCTTTATTTTCGTGATAAACAACTTAAGTCTGAAAAATACTGCTGTTAATTGTTGAATGAAGATTCTTTAATTTCGTTTTATGATGAAAAGGATGGGGGTAAAGACATAAAATATTATATGTGTGTAAATACTGTGTTAAGGAATAAAATGTGTTAGCTACTGCAAACCCTGGATCACGCAGAGATATATGCAGAACAGACGCATAAATGGCTAATGTGTTTTGGCATAGATCTACCGAAATGGGTTTAGTATTGTGGTGTTATTTTTTTTTTTTTTTTGGAGGGGATATGAGTGTCCTGGAGACATGGGTACGTTCCTGCAATCTTTCTTCTTTTGATGTGCCTTATTCCAATGTATCCTCTAGATATGAAAGGAAAGTATCCACTTCAAATCCTCTGACACCGGCAGGTCTACCAGTCCTTGCGCAGGACGCCTGTGGTTTGGGGGTTGACCCTGGGGTCACTGACACTTTTGTGGCTGTTGGTGGTGATAGGACGGAGCCTCATCGTATAGGCAAAACCAGTACTGTCGATTATTACGATGTATGCGGGGTACAGCAATGCGACACGGTTACGGAAGAAGTAAAAATTATTGATGAAATACCGACTTTAAAGTCCACGGATGTGAACATCTTTCTGAAGTTACTGCAATACCGTTTCCAGAATCGTGAAGTCATCACAAGCTATGATAAAGATTATCGGTAAGGCTATTTGAGTACATTTTTTGTTCCTGATATAGGCTTAAGTTCAACAGACTCAAGTCGAAGACGTATACCAATATGAAAAAAACACGGTAAAGATTGCAAAGCGTCTCCTTTACGTAGTAGGAAGTATCATTGAAAGAGGAATGGCTCGCATCTTGATTCAAGTAAAAAATCAAAGGGTAACGTGAGGTGAAAATGCCTAGACAATCACGATCAGATGATTGAAAAGAGCCGCCCCTCTTCAGCGAGAACAATAAGAAACAAGTTCTATTATCTAGCAAAGCAGAAAAGCGTACAACCGGCCTATCTGGAAATCATATTAAATTAACCGTATAACCATAGGAAATGGTTCGAGTTGTGATGATCGGCGAGTATCTAACATCGCAGATCTGTTAATTCTGTCAAAAAAGAAACCTTTAGAAAGAAAACGAGCGGCGGGACAAAATTGGTGGTGCCGGTGCAGGGCTGCACTCTGTACTCAAATGCAGTGGCTGCGCTGTGCGCTGGAACTGTGACGTTTTGGGTGCTGAAAATATTCGAAGAACAATTTTATATATGGCGTAAAACAGTAACGAAAGACCTTCTGAATTGCAACGGCCCAGGAAAAATTAATGTAGAAGAGCGTAATACTTTTACGTACAGTAACACGTTGTATATTGTAACTTGTTAGTCATCAAAAATGGCATTGACCGAAGGGCAGAAACTGGGCGAGCTACTATCGATGTTTGCAGCGCCATGTGTGGAATATAGTTTTGTATCTGTCAAGGGCGCTACCTGATGATGGTATGCTTGATCTTCTTGTACAGCGGGTTCAATTTCTTCCTTTGTTGGCGCGCTAAAATATCGTCGTCCAATTGACCAAGCCTGGAGACGTGTAGCAGAGCGGCTTATTTCCCGAGAGGTCCTTAATAGAAACATGATAGTAAAGAGAAATGAGAATAGAAAAAAGGAAGAAAAAGGAGAAGCGCTTTTGACCCTATATAACAAAATCAGAGTTTCATTCATGTGAAATCGGAGCTCTGATCATGTGACGAACTACAGACGTACGGGACGCTACTCTACATATTGTTTGCTCCAAGTAGAGCTACTTTGTGCCGAAGAACGGTTAGATGAGCACCATTAACACGTATACTATGGCATAAAATTTTTACTTGAATCTGTTATACCGATGACTGCAAAAATTATTCGAATAGCATAAAAAAAGTTATTCGAATAGCATAAAAATTCATTCACGGCTATAGGATAGCACTGTACTTACCCCGAAAGTGAGCCTATTTTGAGGCAGGGACCAATCCCACACCATGGACTGATGGGGACTAGTGGAAAAAAAGGAAAAAAAATCGGCGGAGCGACCAATGATAATGAGACGCTCTGCGGTGGATCTGAAGCGATACAGCGTCTGACGGTCTATTGCGGAAGATGAGTCATGCTGTGTGTGACAACTTTCACTTACTTAAGTGGCGAGCAATAGGCACCACCACAACGGGAACAGTTCGGGACAGACATGAATAACCTTATTTGTTAGAAAACACAAGTTCATATTGGAGACGTTTATTGAGGAACCAAGCCAAAGAACAAAAAAATCTGGTTGTCCCTTTTAATACTCACGAGAAGGAACTTACCGTTGCCGCAAAACATCTATATGTCAATCTGATAGAAATCTCGCAGCACAAAAAATGATGAATGCATTAGATTAATGCAAACTCCAGTCGACATGGACACAACGTAATCCCGACCAAACAAACATTTCATCCGATTCTTGTTTCAGAGCCTCATCCATATCATTATCAACGTTCGAAGTAGGTCTACCATGTGACATGTCTTGGATAGGTTGTGTTCCCCCACCCCCACACTCTTAGGAAAGAAAAAAAGTTTCCCGGTATTTCATGTTGGCTGCTTACATACCCGCCCATCATTGGTCGACCAGATCGGAAACGGACGGAAATAGCATGAAGATGCATATGAAAGTATGCTGATTTTTTTTTATTGTTTTTGTAATCTTTACATGATGTTACAACACCATACTTTACTCCGGCCAGATGCGAAAGGGTCGCTGGACTTGTCGACTGGGCCCCACACTGATGGAACAAGAGGATCTCGGGTGGAAGCACAGTACGCGATTAGACTAGGCTAACAATGATTAGAGAAAGAGACAATGTTATATGTGTCTTTATTAGTTTTGTTTTACTTATGCGAAGCCTCGCTGACAGGGATGCGGGGCATTTCAAGCTGCTCTTGTAGACGTTGATTATGATCAAACAAGCGCTTTAATTTTGATTCCGACAGCCGTTGAGATCGTTTTGGGCCCATGGTTAATATAGATTTATCTTGAGCAACGATTGTTCACACACATGGAGTTGAATGGTTATTGTATTGCGGAAAAAATACAGTGAGGGTATTTTTTTGACTTAAGCCGAGACTCAGACCTGGGACTCATTGAATTTCAAGCGGAGTGAGACTCAGGAGAAAATACCTCTGGAATTTTTTTTAACATTCCGCTGTCATTTGCTTTGATTTTATGCATCTTGGAGGTCTGATTCGTACACACTGTACATGAAGCTGCTAAAAAAAAGTTTATCATACTCCAGTATGGTCTGAATTTATTATACCAAGAAGTAGACCCAGTTTATAGTCCGAATATTGATGATTTTTAAAGATTGTCAACTACAGTTTTCTTTAAGTGGTTGTATTAAATATATAATATATGTTTATTCTATACTAGACACTTTCATCAATTTTCTAATCTTATCATGGGATACATCCATTTCTACTCTTCGTTGCTCCAATCTCCTGGCTGCTTCCTCGCACGAAGTGCGCTGTTCTTCTGCAACTTTTTGTATGACTCTATAAAGTTCGTTTCTTCTACTGAAGAACCACGACTCCTTTCTGTCTTTTCTCCAGGCTGTCCCATATTGAGCTTTGGTTGCTGGTGATTGGCTGCTCTGAATTGGCTGGTGACAGGGAAGAAGAAGGAATGGAACCTAGGTTGAAACAAACGTTGCCCAAAGCGAAAAAATCAGAGAAGCTCTTGTTTATCTTCTGGAGTTCAAACGTATGGGAAGCTTGCATTGTCTGCATGCTAGAAGAAAGGGTTTCGAACCTAGACTTCATCGCTGAGACCAGTTCAGGCATTACCATCTGAAACCTTTGACTGATGGAAAATAATCCCTCATTCTCGTGCATTGACGCCAAAGCCTGTTGTTCAAACTCTTTGTAAAGAGCAGTTGAAAATACTTCGCAGGACCAAAGGTAATAGTTGGGATATTTCCTCTTTAGCACAACGGAATCCTGTAAAAAGCTTATATATCAGCTAACCGCTAGTACCTAAGGTTGATCTGCTAGTTACCTGAAGGAATATTACTCGCAAGCGAGCAAGTAGAGCAAGAAAGTTTGGTCCAGCAATGTCTTCATGAATTTCGTCACGCTTATCAAATTTCTCCTTCCAGAACTTAACTTGAGGGAAGACCATCACTTGCAAACTCTTAGGAGGGACTAGAACAGCACGCGACAAAAAGTAGTTCATTCGATGAGGTGGAAACCTCGCCAAGCTCTTCATTACTGCAACAGGTAAACTTGACACATAGCAGCCTACCATACGGTCTGTACCCCATCTGCCGGCCATTCGCTGCTGGTCGCTTGAAACGTTTTCTTGAGCAAGCATGTTTAAGGCACTTTTTCGGTTGGCATGTGTGACTTTTGACGTATGTATGCCTAAAGACTTTGACATAAATTTTGTGCTGAGCTCTGTAGGTGATAGGGGTAAATGTAAACCTATCATCATCGCTTTTGGAGACGGCAGTATCGTACCAGTGTTGTCGTTCAGTGAAATCTGGAAAAGACTCGTTTTCGAAATGAAATCTCGAAAACAAATACGAAGCAAGAGCGCCAATAGAGCACGATTCCGCCTGGTGATGTCGAATGGATGACCCATATTCTATCTTGCCATGCTGGTTGGTCTTGCCAAAGGTAATAGTTGCGACCAAAGCCATGCACTCAGACGCTCCTCGATTTCCAGCATCAACGAAAACATGTCAGCAAATTGCATTCCAAGAGCTGTCTGGATACGGCACAGCATGGCATGGCTGATAAGAAAACAGGCCCTGTCTCTACATCCAGAAATGTCCCTCTTTGTAAGGAAATAGGTGCTGACTTTTTCCAATTCTTCTTTGGTGTAGCCGTCGCTCAAGGTATTCTTTCCTCTGTCTTCAAAATTCCGTCTTTTTGCTTTGGCTTTTTCTTTCTCCAAGGTGTCAAGGAGCGTTTTCACCAATGATCCTCTAGCAGGCCCGTATGAGTTTGAGCCAAGTGCCTTCTGCTGGTTGTATATGTCAACGACCGCTTTAGCATATGCAAGGATGGATTCTTTGCTTAAAGGTATCGGTGTGCCATCTTCATTTTTCCTGAGTTTCGGACCGCGCTTCATAATATGTTTTGCCAGAAAGTGTAGCTGTCCTGCATAAGCTACTCACCCCATTCTTGGATAACCCCAGATTGATATTTGCACACAAGGCAATATCCGTTGTACAAAGAAAAAAAAGGAAGCGATAAAATAGAGGCATGGGAGTGAATGAGATTCTTATGCTTCAGAATTTATTGCGACAAAAGTAATAACATAGTGTCCCAGTTACTGGATGTAACTAGTATATTTAAATAGAATTTGGTCCCCACAGTCATCAGAATTAAGATCTCTATCCAAAGAAGAAAAATAAGGTAGTAAAGAAAAAGAATAGGATAATAGCACTAGACGCCAAATCATCCATCCAGAGAGGAAGAGAAGGTAGTAAAAAAAAGGATAGATAATAACAGTAGACGTCAAATGATTCAACTGAAGAAGAGAAAAAGAAAATGAAGCACCTACACGATCCACAAGAATAAGGAAGACATACTTCATGATTAGCACTCATCGCCATAACAACTGTAACAATCTAAAGAAGAGAGCGAACGATAGGATTTAGTCTAATCACGCATGCAATTTATAATGTGGGATCTTTTAAGCCGACCACAAAGGAGTTACCTTGAATTTAGCGAGCTCACAAGAAAATCCATGCAAGGTTGCTCGTATACAGTCAATTCGGAAATTCAATTTTGATCTCACCTCACCGGCTCAAGGCAAACTATTACTGACAATACAAAAGAACCAGATTTTAGGCATGCGGAGTCTTTCTTTTGCTTAGAATACCATTCGTTGTTGATGGTATTTCTGATATTGAAAATGCGAGCGTGATGTCGTCATAATTAACAGCTCTACGGCAGTGATATCGCGGCTTGATTCTCTTGTTACACCAAAATGCCGCTGCTGTTTGAATGCAACCGGCAAGTAAAAACAAGCATCCGCGACTGGTTGACAATAATGAAGCATCCGATTGGGATAACGAACGGCTTGTAGAAGATATCACAAGATACTTTACTGTTACGGTTCCTGAAACAGATACCGAAGTGCTTGTCGAATGTTACAGTTGTGCCTTGCGATCATTTGCCAATGATGAAGCAATGATTGAGAAAGCAACAGAGGCAACGCGTAGACTTCCTGCGATTGAAATATATTGCGCACCCCACGAATTCAGACGTTGCTTGCTCGCAATCAGGGTCAGGAGCTCGAGAACAATGTGGTAGAACAAAGAAAAAATAACATTCTGCAACGTGTCCATGAGGAGGAATCGTCGCGAGCACAAGAACGACAAAAGCGGCAACGAGAGCAGCCACAGACGAAGCTAAAGTCACCAGGATCTGAGTCAAGTTCTCTTCGCTGATCCGCACGACTGGTTCCAGAACAGCAGCAAGCATCGTCGTCTTCGCCATTCTCGCAACGAGCGTCACCATCACAACCACTACGGGAAAAAATCTTGGAAAAATCTTGAATCTTCTCCCTTTTGTAAGATTTGTTCAAGATTAATGCAAGATTTTGCATAGAAACTTCAGAGATCTTAAGGCAGTTAAGATAATTTCCCGTAGTGAACGAGGAGCACTAAAGTTTTCAGCAGCGCGCAAACAAGCAACGGTTAGCGATCTTTCTGCTACAGATTTGACTACACGTTTAATTGGTCGAAATCAGTACATAGACTTTACCAAATCGATTGGTACGCGCTTCCGAAGATATATGCCGCGTATCCGGGAGGAACTGGTCTTTGAGCTTCGATCATTGCTTATTTTACAAGAACGTCGCATTCTCCTTGACCTTGCACTAGCCAAATCCAATATAGATGTATACAGCTTGTACGAAATATGTTCTCGTCTGATGATTGCCCAGAAAAGATCAAGTACCTGCGAGTCACGATCAATCATCTTTGTGACCCCTGGCGATCCAAACAGCTTGGCACGACTACCAATGACGAAGGGTCGCTTCGAACCAACGTATATTCGATGGTCTGGGACCGTACCTTCCTATTTGATGACCATTTCTTTACGAAGCGCGCGGAATGAAAGTCGACTGTCATCCACTGCCTCCGAGGAAAACAAGATGATGCATCGAACATTACTCAACAACGAATTGATTTTATCCTACGCAATTATAACGACCGATCCGACTACTATAGGTGGATATTCAGAAGTTTTGTAGATAAAATATTATCTCCCAATTCGAAAGATGACAAGCAATCATATAGTGTCTAAGGAATCCTAGTATTACGAATAAACACTATTGTTCGTAACAACTGTCATTGTTTGATAGTACAAACATGTTTACAAGAGAAGCACCTATTTGGCCCGGAGAAAAGCTTTCGAAAAAAGACAGTATATGACATGCAGATACATGGGATTCATGCGAGTTTTGGACATTCTGGAGAACTTGGCTATACTCCATAGCATGGAGGAGAAGCCAACAGGCAGGAGTGCAGCCCAAGATTACGATAAAGGCAAGCAAGGGCAGCAACACATGCAACTCTGGGCTACATGGCTTGGTTCTACAAAGCTCGTATCGCAACTTGAAGCAATCACAGGACAGTGGGAAGAACGCACGTTGACGATCATAGGAACGCGAATGCTCGAATCTGGCAAGGTGATCACATACCACAAGGCAAGGGCCGTTATCCCCGCCACTGATGATACTGCGGTGTCTTACGCCACTGCGGCATATGCATTAATGACCATCTTGTCGACAAAAAGAGAGGTGACATTGAACTATATGAAACTCGCGACAATGCTCGGTGTCATGGACCGATATGCAATCATATCCTTGCAACCGAAAATGAACAATGAGTTCGTCTATCGAAACAACAGCTCCAACTCTATCGATATCAACTATGATGAAGAGGATAAGAATGAGGAAGACAGACACTCACCACCATACCAAGAGGATGCGAAGCAAAAGCCCCTGGAAGAAAATCATCTGGACCACTGTCGGATTATGTCAAGCTTTGCATTGAGATGAAGCGCATGCTATCCAGATTGGTCAACGTTGTGGACGATCCTTTCGTACTTGGCATTTTGGTTGAAGGTAACAATATAAAGGAAAAAGAAAACTAATATAAGTCGCCATCATTTTTTAGTTTTTCTTTGAAGACGTACTTCATAGACAGCTTGGGTGAGAACGGTTACCGCGTTGTTGAACTAGGAAATGCCCGACCGATTTCCAAGCTATCAAATTTTGGCACCTTCCCCATGGTCTTTCGCCTCGTTATGCAAGTAAAGGCATTGGCTTTGGACCTTGCTCAGAAAATTGAACGCACTTTGTTGGATCAAGCACAGACGAAACGAAATCTCGAGTCTGACGTGCCACTGCCCTTACCAAGTTGGAAAAGAATCAGAAAATCTGTGTGATAGTTGCCGTTCCTTGCTCCTTTTTTTTTTTTTTCATCTCGCCCGTGTTCTCTTTTTCCTTGCATCCTTCCCGCTTTTTAGTTGTTTTCAGCAAATTAGATATGGTGAATAAATACGGTGAAAAATATTTCCACCAGTTCAACTTCCTGAAAAAAGTAGCAATACACCCTCTTAGAGATCGGAAGATGGGGTTTTTGGGAGGCCAAAATACAAAGATGCAGTCTCTTCTGCGACGGAACGTGCGGAAATGCCAGAGTTGCATAAAATTGCAAAGGAATACACCCGTCTTTTTAACATTGATATCAATGCTCGGTATTTACTTTAACGGGGGAGCTAGTCTTTAGGTATGGATCAGTATCCATAATGCTAGCTATACCACAATGATAGTTTTTTATTGGAATGCTTATTATAGCGGCAACAGATCAGGCCATTTGAAGTACCAAGACGCCAACTATTGTAGCATTTGGTGATGCTGGTATACACCCTATGCATAGGCAAGCCCCACTACCGATTAAAATACGTACAGGTTTAAACACACTGTCGCTAAGCACGGATATGTAGGGCTTTCGTCGAATAACGTCCCAAAAGGCTTTAGCTGTTTGTGTTGATGAATATCGCACCAGCAAACTTTACAGTATGTGTGATCATGAAACGGTTGGAATACATCGGCCTGTGCAGAGTTCTCGACACAGGTTCACACAAACGTGTTTAGCAAGTGTTCATCTCTGCTTATGACACCGACAGAAAAAATTATCTACGACTTGCAATTGATAAGAGACGTAGACAACAGTGCATGAATAACGAAAATAATATACTTTTTTTATTCCTTAGAATGTCCCGAAAGAGCAACTTATGGAAGTGTGAACACAGTGCAAGACCTAATATGTCGTATACCGACTTGACAACAAGTCTATAATCGTTGCAATCTGTCTCGTATCAGGTACGAATGTTCCAACTTTACTTTTTGGATACAAACGAATAACACCAACTTGTAGGTCTACTCATTACCATAGAGTAGCAGCTTCGGTGTGGAATCTCCATGTCAGCGCCGGGAAGAACATGAGACGAATACTCCAGGAGCATATCCGATCAGGATGTTGCAGTGACTCTCGTCCAGAAGCACTTCAGATGCCATCACAGCTACCACGGACAGTGCAAGAACAAGTTCTCACAGAGAGTTAAAGAGCTGTCATCTAGCCTCCTGTTAAAGCACTGGTCTCGGACAGTAAGTGGTGCGCTGAGATTCATTTAATGAGTGAAATAAAAAGTTGGTTTGACTTCCGGTTGCAGATGCCGGATCCCGGTGTAAGCCACCTTGACTTAAGAGGAATTTTTGCTGCTTTTTTTTTTCTCTGTCTCGTACCCTTTTAACAAACATGGCAGGTACCGAAGGTGTCAACGGAATGACAAGCAAGGATTACTACTTTGATTCCTATGCCCACTTTGGTAAGTACTAAATACACAAGCAAAGATTAAATCATACTGATATGATATGATCTATAGGCATTCATGAAGTAAGTGTGGCACAATCGTTCACTGAGTAAACTTTGCGTTGACAATCTATGAAGGAAATGTTGAAAGATGAGGTCCGAACGCTGTCATACCGTGCATCGATCTACAACAACAAGCATCTTTTCAAGGACAAGATCGTTCTTGATGTTGGTTGTGGTACCGGAATCTTGTCTATGTTTGCTGCCAAGGCTGGTGCTAAGCATGTCTACGGTGTATGTTCAATACTTAGGCACATAACGTTTGTTAAAAATTTTTGTCCATCAGATTGACATGTCCAACATCATCCACCAAGCCCGTCAAATTATCAGCGATAACCACTTGTCGGACAAGATCACACTGATCCAAGGCAAGATGGAGGAAGTCGAATTGCCTGTTGACAAGGTCGACATCATCATCTCTGAATGGATGGGCTACTTTTTGTTGTACGAATCCATGTTAGATACAGTGTTGGTGGCTCGCGACCGTTATTTGGTATGTAATATATACCTTTATCGTGACACGGTACTAACTACTGATGTTAGGCTCCTGGCGGAATGATTTTCCCCGACAAAGCTACGATGTATATTGCTGCTATTGAAGATGGCGAATACAAGGAGGAGAAAATTGATTGTATGTTGGATTGCAGATTTACGAAAAAACAGTGTGGCTGACGTTGATTAGACTGGGATAACGTGTATGGCTTTGATTACTCTTCCATCAAGTCTCTTGCCATCAAGGAACCTTTGGTTGACACTGTGGAAGCACGCTCTGTTGTCAGCACACCTTTCGCTATGAAGGTAAGCGCTAGTCAAAGCAGACACGGGATTAACAAGAATATATAGGAAATCGATATTCTCACAGTGACGAAGGAAGACTTGACTTTCACAGTGCCTTTCAAGATCACCGCTGCCCGTGATGACTATGTTCATGCTTTCATTTCGTGGTTCGATATCGGCTTCACCCACTGCCATAAGCCAATCTACTTCTCCACGGGTCCCCACGCAAAATACACCCACTGGAAACAGACAGTGTTCTACACCCCCGATACGCTTACTGTGAAGAACGGTGAAAGCATCGAAGGCACTCTCTCTTGCGCACCTAACAAGAGAAACCCAAGAGATCTCGATATCATTATTGATTACAGCTTCACAGGAGAACACGGCAGTTTGGAACAACACTGTGAATTCAAAATGTATGTTAACTCGAACGAAAAGAAAAACTTGCATGCTAATATGTAACATTAGGTCTTAAATGGGAGATATGATGAAAACAAAACAAAAACATCTCTGTAAAAAGGATTGATTGCATACTGAGTCCACGTTGGACACCGCTCAAACGTAATTGTTACTTCTAGGTCACACGCAATGAAATTTTCAAAACATTAAATTTTTTGTAATTCTGATAACGCATCGCAACCTGAGCCACGTTTCCTACTATAACTTTAAAGAGTATCTTGAAGGACTTTAAAGGTGCTTGGTCTGATATCATCTATTCTGATTTCAAGACCTATTTGTGCGACTTTCCCGAAGAATTCACTGCTTCATGACTTAAAGATATGTCATAGTGTATCTCTTGACGTATCACTTCACGATAGCGTTCGTTTTTGGAAAGGACATCTTGAATATTTAAGCCGCCTATCATCTGCGGACTCCGAATCATCCTCTTTCGACCACAATGAAGCAGAGCCTCAGACACGCGGCAGTGTTGCAATTTCTTTTGGAGCATGGCTATGAAGAGACAGCCAACGCATTTAGACGAGAAGCGGCCGACCATTTCGATAGCGGTCGCGTGAATGATGCGTCGTCTTTAAACGGCGTGATTGAATCGATGCACAACGATTTAGCGAAGCTACAACTCAAAAGGTGAGATCGCATCGCTGAACAAGCTTGCTGAGCTTGGACATTGACCTCTAACTTTTAGAAGCTCTTTAGAACCTGAATCTGGAGACGATGACTTCTTTACCACTTCAGTCGCATCCTTGAGCACCATTCATAGTAGCAATATTCTTGCAGTAGCGGTTGAGCCTCAGACACGTGTACTGGCTACCAGTTCTACGGATAAGACGGTTAAGCTTAGTTATGACTTCAGCGATCAGAAAGATCAAACACCTAAAGTCTGTCAGCATCACCAGGCGCCCGTTCTCAGTATTGATTTCCATCCCGTCCTACCACAACTGATGCTCACGACGTCCATGGATGGTACGGCTATGCTTGTCAATACAGAACAAGTAGATGAGGTCCATCAGCATTTCAAAGACCACCGAAAATACGTGGTCCGTGGTTTATTTTCACCAAAGGATGGTCAGTATATCGCCACTGCTTCGTATGACCAGACTGTATGCGTCTACCGTCAAGAGGATCAAAAACCGCTACCCAGTTACACGCTAGTCAAACAACTAACGTTCCTTGGGGGCGTCGAGACAATCTGCTTTTTGAATGATACCCTAGTGGTGGGTGTGCGTGACGATAACTATCTCCACTACGTGAATTTGCTTGATTTCCAAGAAGAACGGTGCAACATGAATGCTAACGGAGACAACTGGGTCTCATTTTCGCCTATCTGGCTTTCTCCTTCACCCGATGGTCGCTATCTGCTATGTTCGACCGATCATTCTAGCGGACGACTGATCCTGTTTGCGGGCCATCAGTCAATGCAAGTACAGAATTACTACGATGCGCCAACGGATAACAAATTTACTACGAGACGCCAGGTGTTCCACCCAAGCGGCAAGTACTTTTATGCATGTGGTGGTGATGATAACTCAATTCGAGTATATGAGACAAAGAGTGGCAACGTGGTGGCACATCTTTCTGGCCATACGTCTATGATACGCGCAATGACGGTCGATGCAAAGCTCGGACTTGTGACAGGTGGGTACGATCATGCGGTCCGTCTGTGGAACAGAGCTCCGCAGTCTGTCGAAAACACAGATTGATAATAAATGACAGTGTTCATATGCGTGGTTTATTCTATGATTCTTCATGTGAAGTGGATGAACATGTTTTTTCAATCTCACTAACGAGATCTGCAAACTTGGATTTGTGTACAAACAGCAATTTTCGCGATGGCGCTATACCAAAATCTGAAAAAGCACGTTTCGCGTCAGACGTTGCTTCCTTTTCGCTGTTAGTAAATTTGAAATCGAATTGATGTGTTGCGTATTTAGCGATGATTTCGTCTTCAGACTGGAAGTAAAACAGCTCGCATGACGATGCTGCTGACTTCTTGCCCTACGCAGCTGCTGTCAACAATCAAAGTACTTTAGGCACGACACTTACCTTCTTTGCTTTCTTCATCTTCGGCCGTTCGTCTTCCTCTTCTTCTCGGATGTCCTCTTCATCAATTGTTGAAGCCACTTCCTTGTAGGTTTTGGAAATATACATATACCACTCAAATGCATATGGCTCGGACTACACACTCAGCTGTTACTCTACATGTGCTATTTTCTTTCTTACTCTTCCAACGGCATCTGTTACTTCTTGCTGCAACATTGTGTACATGGGTGGCATAATTTCAACGGGCATATTAATGAAGCGCTCTGAAACTAGCCATCCAACCGCACTAGCATCGAGGCTCAGGATTTCAGTTACGGCGTTATGCAATTCTTCGTTCTTTTTTGGACATTTTGCTAGCAGATAGGAACATAATGACTTGACCCCTTCATTAGCCTATATCCACGGTGTTAGCTGCATACTATCGGAATACATTCACCTGCCTTTTGTTCATTTAAATTGATAACGCTCAGAATAGCATAAGGATCAGACTCCTGACCGTCAACCTTGACGGTTGTACCAACATGGTTTTCCTCGATTAAGATATCAACGATGTCACTGATCTGGATAAGCTCAGCGTCAGATGAAAATAATTGGTTGAGAAGACGCTTAAGCGCATGAAAATCGATTTCATCCGGATTATAAAAATCAAAATCGACATCGACGATATCCTACAAGGGAAGGTTCTAAAAGGTTACCACGGAAAAGCCCACAGATAGAAAGACGGTACGCAAAGTACACGCTGCTTTGTCTCCTACCTGTGGACCACCATCGGAATCTTCCTCATCAGCCGAGTCATCGCTATGCTTCGGGCGATTTTCTTCCTCTCGTTCCTTTCTTTTGGCGCTCATGCTAAATGTGTCTCAAATTGGAAAGGCAGTAAGAATAAGTGAAGGTCTCGCTCAGTTAAGGTTATCCTTTTTCACTTGACGATCACGCGTCACATGTGGCTTCGGAATTCAAGGACACTCCGCACACCAGGTTTCATGCAAATCCGGTCGATCCGACCCTCCCAAGTTGAAAACAATTTTAGTCGGTCAAAGACTACATTTCTTGTTGTGCCAGGGAGTGTAGGTATTTTACAGAGATTCTCACTTGCGGGGGTACCTGCAAATTCTCGACACCTGATCTCCGGTCTACGAGAAGAGGGACGCATAGAAACAGTTGGGAAATAACATGATTTGGTTTGCCGATAATAGAAGGCAACGCGGGTTTCTTAACCGTATTTCTAGTTGATACCGCATTTCGTAGAACTATGAACGTCGGCACTGTTTCAGGACAGGATACCAGAATGTTGAGAGTTACCTCGGGTGATATGGACAAATAGCTGCAAACAGCAGGTCATCGTCCCGGTATGGATAGTGCATCTATACTCCCGTCGGACGATATGGTAAACTACATTGCATTTCAAAGGCATAGCTGGACTTGTGTCCTTTCTTGTTCGTCTGAGTTCAACCCGATGGACCGTTTCTGATACTTAGCTAAGGCTGAGCGCCAAGGTTTTTTGAACAAGGAACCTTAACGACCAAATCAGTAATGTTTGTAACAGCTTCATGTTGGTTGACTTCTCATTCATGTCATTGCCACGACAAATGGCACAGTAGGTGGTTTAATCGCTGACCAAGAGCATGGACCATGCTTTCAGTTTCTTACAGGATGCGACCATTTTCTTCTTGCCACGCTTCCTCAGATTCCTAAACGGATGATAGGTATCTACGAAATGCGACATTCATTTTCAAACCTGTAGTATTGACACAAACAGCGGAGGACAAAGATTTTCAAATGTGGCACAAGTTCTGTTTGACTTGATGTGGAGACTTGTGATACGTGATGATTTGTAACAGGGATCTTCAAACATACACGCTTTGGTTCCTTTCTTTCTCTTTAGTCCGATTAACGCGCCACAGGTGCCTTCTATAAACCATCATTTTTCTTCAGGTAGTAATACACCACTCGGATAACAGGGCCGCGAGCCCCATGTTTTGTTTGTTGTGCTACATGCTTATCCAAATAACTCTTTATTTCCTCTGCAATTTTTGCAATCCTCATCCTTTTGCAAGTTGATGTTCATTATCCTCAGAAGCTCAGACGGAAAAAAATTTAAGTTATCAGCAAGAGCCGCTTTTTGTTCGTTGACGGTTAGAGAAATGTGTGAAGGTACTGTACAACATTATTTTTCGGCCTATACCAGGCGCTCACAAGGTACCGATCATAGATATATGGGATCGCCACAGACGAATCGTGATTCCAGTGGGCCCGATCGATAAGGAGGCGCTCAAAATAGTTCGTCCACGTTATACATTTGCGTCATTACATTACTCTTATTGCAATGAGATAGATACTTGAACTATTCGTGCACCATACCCATGACACACCTGACGGCCTCATCGACTATGAAGAAGTAGAATGGAATGATGAAGTGGATCAAAGAGCATTGAAACTGGATTTTGATACCTTGGTGAAAGTTACAAAGGTAAAAGTGGACTGTCCTACCAATTCCGTTCTCACGTTGTGAATATAGGGTGCAGACTACTTGAACGCTTGTGAACTTTTACGAGCGTGCTGTAGAGCTGTCACTAGCGAGCTGAAGGACCTGACGGTGAACCAGATTCGACATAGATTCAAGATCCAATACAGCCTTACAAGGGATGAAGAAGATGTGCTGAGAAACAAGAGAGAATGGTGCCACAACGCCGCCCTCTGTCTGGAATTATTGCGAATTCTCCGGCCTGAAATTGGACTCAAGGAAAAGCGAACAGTTCAACATCGCAACATACACATTTCCATCGCACTGGGTGCCGTACTAGGCGTTGTGTTAGCTATCCCTTTCGGGCTTGTCCCGGGCGCTGCAACTGGATATGCTGTGGCAGTATTTCTAGCTTGCAAATAAAAAAGTACCAGCTAGACTGGAACCATCAAACATTTCGCATTTGCATTCTATTTGATGATCCGTACTTGCTTAAATCATTATTAGCCAAACACCTACTTCCCGCTGCTTCTGTTATCAATTCATATGCACATGGCGTCAAAGTGGCGCGTAACACACGTTTTCTGTGTCATTATTATAAAGTGCCCCACTTACTTGGGATTTACCTGTCACCACTTAAAAACGTTTCCCATCGTTTGCCACTTGTAAACAAAAATAAAAAGCCATGCCTTGGCATTTGAAAAGCAGGCTACTTTCTGTTCTATACTGAAGATGAGCTGGTATTCTACATTATCAGTAGTAGTACCTATCTATTCATCATGTTAAGTATGCACAACACGTCTATCTACGTGTACCTACGATAAAGTAAGGTAGTCGGGCTCAGTTAAACCCTGTTCATGTGTGCAGCTAGCAGGTTTTTTATTTGTCATTCTTAGAATTCGGTAAAATTTGCATAACATCCACAAAAAGCTCTGTTCAGGACGAATAAGTACAGGCGTTGACAACAAGACTCGACCATTGGACGAAAGTTTTATTCCTAATTTAAACCTCTGTCATTCGCTTACTCTTCTCGTCAAAAAAAAAACTGTGTTCCAAGGCACAAACGCGTACGTTTCACTACAAAATTGGCACTCCAGTACTCACTCATGCCTTGCTATGTAAAGTTATGCCTAAACCTGATGTTTTTTTAAAAATAAAACAAAACACTACACTGAAAGCCTTGGCACAATTTGTACTCCGCGCAGAAAAAAAATCGTCGAAACGTTGCCGATAAGAACAGTAGACCTGAATCCATGGATTGCACTGTTGATCAAGAGCAATACGCGGAGAAATATCTCGCTAGCAAAGCTTTCGAGTGGAGAAAGCTAGAGATGAGTCAAGAAGGATGAGCGGCGTTCCGACAGATCTTTGACAGCAGTAAAAGAAAAGGCCATAAATGCATTCAGACTGAAGAATATACGATGGCATCTATATATTTTATCCATGCTGATGCCTCTGCTGCTACCACTGAATGTGATAGAGCAATTGACGCAGTTGCTCAATGCTAGTGAAAGATCATTAACTAGTCATGAGTAATGCATTCATACACAATTTAGAGTATACGGTAAAATATTTTACATCGCGAGGATATCGCCGTGCGTATCTTCCTTTATATTATTCCGAGCTCAAGCCAATCGAGCAATTTCAGTCTATGGCAGAATCAAGAATAATTGCCATGGATCTGTAGAAAAAGAAGCTTCATAGACTAGAATTAGTTGTGCTTGTAGCAGATGAACTTGCTCCTTTTCTTGATCCAAGGACATAGACGCTGGTAAAGCTTAATAAGGGAGGCATCTCTCGTTCCAACTTAACAACTCTGTTAGTGTCAGATGACTTTGCTTACCTGCATGCTTCAGAAGACTATCGTCTAGAAAATGATATTTTGAGCAAGAGTATGATGAAACATCAAGCAGTCGTCGACCTGCTCGCAGGTGGCCGTATCTGCACGTATATCTCTGTAGGGTTAGTGGAATACCTTGTTCAGATAATCCAGAGAACATGGGTCCCAGAATCATTTGCACGCTGGTGTTGTTCTGTATTAAATAAATAAATAAAAAAGGGGGTGATAGATATTTGCTAATACAAAAGAAAAGGTCTTTTTTTAGGACGAAACCGGAAGTGATTCTAAGCTAAGCTTCCATATCGCCTTGCTATCCCTGTCCGAACGCTTCTTTGTTGCAACATAACGACCTTCAACATTCTCTGGTTTATGGCTTCCTTCCACGTGTATTATAGCGGATGTTACGTTTTTTCTGGTTAGGCATAGATGACGACTAGTCAGTGTACTTTCTAGAACGACAAATTTATCGTATAGCATTGTAGTTCTCTCCTCCCATTGATTCGTTTCGTCTTGACGCATCGTAATTTTCCTAGAAGTCGGTATAAGTTTGGAACGAGAACCGTTTCAGTATAATACTTTACCATTCCTTGTGCGTGACGTCTTCATCACCAAACCGATAGACTGAAACCAGATTGTACCTTGGCCGTTTCCCCAGGCATCTTCCCAACTTTTCTTCTACTTCGCACAGATATCCGTCCTTCCCGTCATCCAAGACTTGGACGTAGGTAATATCACCAACCTTGACATAATCTTCGGTGGCAATTGCAGTACTGGCTTTTTGCATGATTTTGATTCTGATGTTTGTTTTAGGCTTTTTTTCAAAAGAAAATAGAATGATGCCTACGTGAAGAAAATGAGAAGAGCCGTCGGCCCGAGTTTTCTACGCTTATCCCGTACCTGGATAGTCTTCGGAACCCATTTGGCTATCTTCGATAGCATGTATCAAGCCAAACGGGGGCGCTTTTCGGGAGCCATCCACAGCTATGTGTTTGCTATCAGTTCCTTGTTTGATAGATAATGGCTTGTTATAAGAGAGCCAGATTGGATAGAGCGCACCCTTGCATATGCTCTTCACTCGATCGCGTATGGGAGGATCTAACAGTGTATACAAAGGTTTTATTCTCTGGAGCTCGACGATGACAGGTCTTTTCTTTATGGATATAAACCACTGTCTTAGGTCGTTTGCATCGTTGATGACCGTCACATCCCCTAAATGCGCAGATGGATGAATAGGATAAGACACTCGGTCTACGTACCAAGAATTCTATGATTAGAGCTATGTCTCAGCTCTTCCAGCAATTCATCGTACATTCTACTATCTCCGGCACTTGCTCCGGCACGTGCAAACCCGCCGCCAAGATGTATATCACCATGGAAAGCTGTATGCCGTTTTTTTGTTCTCCGTCGTTCAGTATGGTCCAATTGGTACGATATTCTTCCACCTGGTGTGAAGGTTTGAATACATCATTTACCGCTGACGATCCTACCAATCAGTATGTGTGATGGATAAAAGTAGCCAAATTCAGCAAAGGTTCCGTGGAGGCTGTCAAGTTGATTGGGGATATCAGGCATACTTAAGGCCTCCTCGATTCTCGTTTTGAACTCCTCTGTCAACGAAACCGCACCAGGATCTAAACTTATCTAAAAGTCGTTTTGTTAAATCTTCATTACACATTCATTTCTAAGTACCTTCCAATAGACTACAAGTGTGCCTGATCTCTCTATTTTCGTGTATTCAAGGTTACAGCGTGATCTGTGGCGTGAATGACTGGCTGCCGCACCTGCCCTGAGTGCTTCCACTTCGTCCGCTGTACCCAGATTGAACCCAACGTCAATTGATTCATTTCTTTCTGTCTGTCTGACTCTGATTGTTTTGTTGCGGTAGGTTTCTGTGAGTGTATTGGGGCTGATAAATCCAGTTAAGATATCTGTTCTCACGGTAAAAGCATCCCTGTCTGACAGACTTCCATCAAACATACGGCCCTTCGCTATTTCTTCAGTTAAATGGTCTATGGTAATAGGCTCCTCTGAACTTGTGGAGTCAGGAGGAGAGCTTTCAAGGGTGTATATAAGCGTGTGTATTGCGGTAACCGATACTTACGACGAATCGCCATTTTGGGCAAAACAATTCCGGAAAACGCCTCCCAAACTGTTAAGATAACCCATTATCTAAAAAAAAGTCCCTTTGGATAGTACCTGTAAGCATAAGTGTGTATTGAAATGACATGTCCTTACAATGGAGCCTTTTTATTGAATAGGAAGTTGTGAAAGTTTGTGTAGTGGGAATAACCTTTGTTTTCCTCCAACTGGGACTTTATAAAGTTGCTTCTTGGTGATACAGTAGCTGCGTAGCTATGACGACTTGGTTTTTTCACAATCCATACTTTTGCTAAAGCCTTTTGATGGGGGGATATATATGCAATACTTTTGGGAATATCGGGAAAAAAAACAACAGTTTAACGCCTGTTTTCCTCCTGCGGAGTGGTTTTAAAACGCCGGTTACTGGCTACCAGATATCGCGGTGAGCTACGTACATAGAGGAAGTATTGGCGATATCTAAGCGTACCGCGTTATCCGACCGTTTTAAGTAAATAGTACTTTGTCTGTCATCGAGAGTTCCGCGTCTTTCATCGAAAACTGCATACGCGCTCTTGTTGCATGTATTTAAACTATGAGACGCTGTGCCACACCATATGATCTTATCTGCCGGGTATGTCCAGTAATCTACTTTTGATCGTTGGGAAGCATCACACTGACATACGAAAACGATCATCTTCTGAAGGTGCCAAACGATTTCCCTTCGTTACTACTTAGCAGAGAATTTTTTTTTTTTGCTCTACGACCGTATTTACGCAGACACGCCTGACGGCAAAACTTAAATGATAAACTCTAATACACACACGTTTTCCTTTTCAGTTTCGCGCGACTTACAGCAATATGCTTGGATACATGTTGATTATCTACATAAGCGTCCCATTTTGATGCGAGCCAGATCCATTTGAGACGTATGATAGTTCCTGTTGTACGCGGTTTGAAACTCGCGATACTATCCGAGATTGACATGTCTTTGTGCAAGTTAGATAGGATGGCTTAATGATTGGTACTCTCTACTGGTTGTAACGTTTGACGCTACAGAATATAGGAGGTCCCAAGTTTTTGTCAAGGGGGAAGTTGAATAGGTGGTATGCCTATATCAGATAAACCATGCGAATCCTTCTAAGGGCGATTTCATGCGGCGAAATCATCCACCATCAGCCTTGAAAAGTTAGACCTGAAGAGCTTAGAGTATCTACAAGCCTGAATTAGCCAATCACTGATCAATCCAAAGACTCATTTCGGAGTACCTTTCGGCTTTAATCAATTTCAAAAAATTTCAACAGTCCGCGAATTTTTTCGACTGATTGGCTGCTGTGTTTTGATGAATGAGTACCCTCCCGGTTATAACTGGAGTCCTTGAGGTTTTTTTTTTTTATCTTCGTACGATACCAACATCCCCCCCCTTCCATGAACGACGAACTCGAGTTTCTTGAAAGTGTTCTTAACGATGCATTGATTCCAGCATCTACAGATAGACACTATTTTTCTTTGTATCAAGCTATCCTCTGCCGTCGTGAAAAAATAGCACACAGAAATAAAGATAGGTTGAGCGTAAGTAAAAACACGTTGCCACCTTCCCCCTTTTTACACAACAGCTGATAAAGGAAGCAGAATATTCCCACTGAAATATTACTGGAAATTATACACTGGTTGGCACTTATAGCACCTGGGTCGCTCACGGTTGTCGGGCAAGTGAGTCACCACTTTCATCATGTGGTGGGCAAACATAGCGTGACGTTGTGGACGGCGGCACTTGCACAGACGTTCAAGGTGTTCCAATCGCCAGACCCTTGTACGACCTACTGGACGAAACGGCATTGGCTTCGACTGTGCGCTGTCGAATACACATGGCCGGCGGCCCAAAAGGGTAGAGGCCATGTTCATCCACAAGCGCTGCGATCAAGCGGTCCATGCATGCTTATGTTAAAGCGTAATCAGGAGCGACTATTTGATAGTATGATCAAGAGCATTCCCGCTCAGATAACGTTGCAAGTAGCTGCAGCGGATGAGGTGTTTGGTGCAGAGACGCTGAGTTGTGGAACTTTACCTTATACCCATTGTGTTACCGTGCCGGGTACGCGTATTTTTGTGGGATGCCGTCGTGATGATCCCGAGCGTGGGCGACTATGGGTGATGACGAAAATGCAAGGGCGAGTGCGAATTTTACATCGATTTCGAGGGCATCATGACCTTATTTCATCGATGATAGCCACGGATAGTCGACTCATTACGGCGTCGCTTGACTCTACTATCAAAATATGGAATGTTTCGGAAGAAAGGCAGCCGATGGTGAGCCTACAGAAGGTGCTACGGGGACACGTAGGATGGGTTCTTGGTAATTAACTTTTTTCCTCGTGCTGAACTTTTTTGTTTATTTTTTATTTTATTTTTTTGTTATTGCCATGTAGCACTGGCGGTCGAAAATAATATTTTAGTGAGTGGCGGGGCAGATGACAGTGTGCGACTGTGGTGCCTGAACAAAGAAAAACAGGTGGGGATGTATCAAGGCTTTTATGAAGTAAGTATGCTACAGTACAGAAAAAAAAAAGAGGGGGGAGGAGGGAGGGGTGAATGACCCTAAAAACCCCTGTTCTTTCTGTTGGTGCAGCAGAGGCAGGGGGGACGGATGGAGATCAGACGTACCAACATGTCATGTAGGCGTTCGGGTTTGGTATCTTATCCGTTTCCATTCATCAAGGGCGAATTGGCATTGGTTCAGTATTTGGTCCCTTTTTTGTTCTGAGTTTGGATGGAGAAATAGTCCTCCGGTTAGAGGAAGAATTACCACATTCCTACCATTTACGCTACGAACAAGACCTGCATCAGATGCATGCAAGTACTATTCGGATATTATCCGAGACAATTATAACAAGCTCACGCCTCAATGATGAATTATGTATCTGGGATAAACATGGGCAATGGTTGGGTAAACTAAATATTGGTGGCAATCTTCATCAGGTGGAAGTCGATGTGTCAGAGCAGGTGATGATGGCGACAACATGCAATGGCTCAGTTAAACTCTGGGATTTCACGCTCAAGCCTCGAGATAATCTTCAGTACCATCAGCCCAGGAGTTTGTTGCAGGGAGGCGGCGGAGAAACAAGAGTAGGAGGAGAAGCAAGCGTCTGGATCAAGCAGGCTGATCAGTTGAATTACATGTGGTAATGCAATAATAAACTACCACCCTAATTTCTTTCTTTCTTTCTTTTTTCTCTCTTTCTTTTTTTTTTCTTTTTTTGTTTTTTCCTTACATTGACTTCATGCCGTGCTCCACGGAAGATCGACAGATCTCTGTATTTGAAACAACACTTTATTTTCAGGAAGATATCTTGTCGGTTCGTCATTTAATATTCTTTCTCTTTATATATTTATCCAATGGAATAGGTTTTCAATATTGTCATTCAATCTTCTACATATACAGTATCTTTATTAAGATATCCATCTGACTTGGTTGAATTTCATCAAAAGGTAAAATATATATATAATATAATATAACCCTACTTACCTATATTTCATAGATAAAATTTCACTATCCAAGATCCAAGATTAACTTTCCCGCCTTAAACAATCCTGCAAACAACTTTTGTTTATCCAAACGCCGTTCGCTTCGGAATCTACTCACCTTCAATAAGAAATCCAATGCTGATAAAATTGAACATTACCTACGTCAATGTTTTCAGCATCCTATTGTTTCAATATCATCTATTCTGCGTGATTTTTTAAGTGCTCAACGCGATGAGGATGCTGTATTTACTCCCACACCATCTCCCACCAGTACACATTCACTGAATCAAAAGTCACCCGATATAGATCAATCTCTACCGAAATTATCCATTGATGATTTTGAATTACTCAAAGTTCTCGGTCAAGGTTGTATGGGCAAGGTAACTATTTCCTTACTGTTCTCCTCCACCCCTCTTTCTTTACTTCTCCTCATAGCAGTAGCACTTTTGAACCCCTTGCGCTGACTTCCTTAATATAGGTTCTTCTCGTGCGCTCCACACGCGATCGTCAGCTCTACGCATTGAAAGTTATAAAAAAAGAATGGGTCATTCAGAAGAATGAGGTGATGCACACACGTGCTGAACGCGATATTCTGGCACGCATGCGCGAACAGCCTTTCCTGATCAAGCTCCACTATGCATTTCAAACATCATCCCAATTACATCTCGTTCTTGATTACTACGCTGGAGGTGACATTGCAACGCAAATGTCCATTTGCACAACATTTTCTGAAGAACGTACACGATTTTACGCAGCCGAGATTTTACACGGTCTTTCGGTATTACACTATCACGGCATAATTTATAGGTAAAAAAAAGAAAGAAGGGTAGCGTGTGTGTGTGTGTGTATTCATTCCTCCGCACCCACACAGAGATCTAAAACCAGAAAATATTCTCATTGGACGTGATGGACACATTGTCCTGACGGATTTCGGCCTGTCTAAAATATTCGCTGCGGGTGAACCAGATGTGACCCATACGTTTTGTGGTACGGCAGAATACCTTGCTCCCGAAGTATTTCTAGGAGAGCCTTATTCCTATGCGGTGGATTACTGGAGTTTCGGCACATTGATTTATGAGATGCTTGCAGGCATAGTAAGTTCTTGTACAGTTCAAAATAGAACCCATCTCATGTAGTATGCATCAGACACCCTTTTGGGCAGAGGGACATATGGATATGTACCAGCGGGTTTTAGAGGATCCATTAGAATTTCCCGACCATTTCGAACCTGTCACTTGTGATTTTCTTTCGGGGGTAAGACATGGGCAAACAATGAAAAAAAAAAAAATCTCACGGAGAAAAACCAAAAGCTGCTAGAGCGGGATGCATTTGAGCGACTAGGATGGCAAGGTGCAGACCAAATCAAAGAACACCCTTACTTTGAAGGTATCGATTGGACCGATGTGGCAGAACGTAGGCTTCCACCACCCTATGTTCCAGACCTGGCATCCGATATGGATTTATCGAATTTCGACGAAGCCTTCGTTAATATGTCACCTCGCATCAGCCAAAGCTCGTGTGATGAAGTACTGGCAGATGATCCGTTTGACGAATTTTCATTTGACTCACGCATTGAAGCATCACTGAGCGACACACCAGCATCACCGTCCAAAACGTTGCGTAAAAAGTTACCGTTACAGAGATGGGGTAAAGAACGATTTTCTTCTTCCTCTTCGCTGCTTTCCATCGGCGCGGGTGATGTTGTACGACACACCGACACTATGCCGACGATTCTCAGCTCAGGGCTTTCACAGCCACCCTCGTCAGAAGACCACCATCAAATGACACTGCGGAGCGCATACATCCGGAAGCGGCATAGTGCCGCCTTCTCCATTCATACGGATATGAAGCATGCTGCATCGTTTGAAGAGCAACATCCATGGAGGACAAACAAAAAGCGACAAATGACAACCTCCGATTCGCATGGCGAATCCTCTTATTCGGCCCACGCTCTGACACAGCAAACAGCACAAAGCCCGACCGTGTCCATGCAATACTCCTCCTCCATCTATTCCAAATCCTCTTTGACCTTCTCTTCAGGACATGCAGCAGAATCAATGACGCGAGCAGAAAGCGACCTCAGTGAGCCAGTAGCAAGAAGATCATCGAAGACAGAAAGTCCGTACAAACGTCCCCATTGTCCTGTGCCTGGCCAAGTCCGCCCCGGCATTACCGTTTCTGAAGTTGATCCTTCGGAAACACCTACCATCACCGCTCGAAATTCAATGTATTCCACCATCTCTTATGATACCGACACGGTACAACCTCATAGCTGTGCACCCTCCATCATCACACCCACGGAAACAAACGTCCAGTCGTCCACTTGCTGTTAATGACGATCTTTAGGAGAATAACCAAGCATAAAAGTTTTTAATTATCGTTAGATGTATTAGGCATACAGCTTGCTGTATTTCTACTAGTAACTACTCAACCAATCTCCCTTTACATTAATCATTCGCTTTTTTTCATCACAGCCCCACATACGGCAATAATAATAAACTCACTTTTGCATGCGACCCATTTCAGAAACCCACCCGTCCACACTTTTTTCCCGCAAACCCTGAGCTGCCCGGTTCAGATACGACAACAGGATCCTGATGTTCCTTTGGAACCTACGATAAATGCGAAATAGTAGCACTCCCTTTTCGTGTAGTCGTCCCTGAATCGATCTGCCATTTGGAATGTTTTGAACATTGGCTACGCGACAAAAAAGGAATAAGGTGCTCGTCCTCGATGTATGGTAATTCTATTTATTGAATGCTATTTTACGCTACGCTTCAGATAAATATTGTGTCCAGGAAAGGGTCAAGTCTGTGTTATTAGCAAATCAGTTTTGCGGGAGGTATATTTTACATACATTAACTTGCTCCTTCAATGGACGATCTGAGTAGCATAAAAGAATGCATTCATGGTTAGTAAATAGAAGGACATAGATAACCACTTTTTACTTAACCCCAAAGGGCTGGCCGCACCACACCGAATCCATGGTGGGCACGGCTCGTGGAGATAGAAATAATCAGGGAGCGCACGTCCTATAGAGATATTCGGCTTGCTTACGTCTGATGGGCTGTAAAAGGATTGACGCTAGGAACCATAACTGCGTTCTATCTATTTTTGTTGGGATTTCGCTCGCGTCTGAAATCATCCGATGTTTCATATTATGAATGTTCCGGATGAATTATCCTTGCCTTTCGATTTCAGAGACGAATGCTTCCTGAAGTTCATTGATGCTTGTACTCACCGGTAACAGCAAAGCGTGTAACGAGAGAAGTATCATGTACGCTGTTTACGACATGCTGTATCCTGCGGTTAGATGGTTGCAGAACAACATCAACATCTGACGTTGTCGTACTTTGTTTCTGAAAAAGATAATATTAATGGATGATCATTGCTGTGGTCGCAGAAAACCACCTTTACTGAGACCAGCATGTAAATTTGTAACTTTATGACTTCATCATCGAGACAGCGATGTTTATACCGGAATCATGCAGCTACATAAACCTTTCCATGTCTGCATATGTTTGATTTACAAAGCCCCAAATAGGCCCAACAGTAAACAATAAAGCAAAAGAAAAGATGAGAGGGACAACACCTGTCTTATCAATGGGGGGACGCGTCAAGGTAATGACGTTTATGTTCGGTACTTGCAGAAATGGGGACATTGAAGCAAGCTGCTCTAAAAAGAACAATGTAAACCTGGTTTGGGTAGACAGCAAACATATATTCGTCTTTTAATGCGTTTGACGCAAAATCTACCTGGAGCCCAACGCAGAAATGATGTGAATCGTTCCGTAAAGCGTTTTAGCCAACCACTTGAAAAAAAAGACATTGGTGATAGCCGCAAACAAACAGGAAGTATAGTAATAAATCATATTGAATGCATAAATGACATGTTATCCCTACTGCATGCATGACAGGAGCAACTACTCCTGTTTAATAAACTGCCTACAAGAAAGGGTCTCAAACGGTGCCTTGATAGAGTACAGTAATGTGTTTATGAAGTCTGTTATTGGAGATTCGAGTTTCCGGCTTGAGTCAGCCATGCTTTAAACTTCGCATCGTTCTGTTGTTGTGAAAGCGAGGGCGGGAATCGAGACGCTGCAGGTAATGGGTTTTCATCTACTCAGATACCATCAATATCCACATAACAGGTCGATCGACTACAGTACCTTCACTCTCACCCTCTTCGTCTTCATTTTCTTCCTCATCCTCTTCCTCCCACATCTCGTCCTCCAAAGCAGCTAGCATGTTGTCATCAGTGTTATGTCTTCCCAGTAGAACTAAACTCACTTTGATCTCCACTCAAAGAAACTTCGGTTCCTTTGGACACCTTCATATCGCTCATCAACTTATTCAATTGTTGTTGGCGGCTCTTCTCTTCCTTTTCAACTTTTTCACGAATTAAGCGCTCAATCTCTGGCTTGTACTCCCTAGACATCCCAGTCAATAGGTATTCGGATGTATGCTACGGATAAAGGTTACCTTTCGTATTCATCTGCCGCCTCATCCACTGCTTTAAAGAAGTCTTCGATACCAGCACCAGTGACGGCTGAAACGCCGACCACTTTCAAGTGGTTGTAAAATTCGTCCAGCATCAAACTCATCGAATTCATCAGACTGCTCATGTAAGAAGTATCCTTGCTCAAGGCTTCCTGGAATTTCTCAAAGTCTGTCATCCATTCCACTGCAAAATCATGCGACACAACATCTGTTTTGTTGAAGACCAGAATGAAAGGCAATTTGGTCTTGTACAGAATACTACATGCGTACAGCATGTTGCTCATGAATGTTGCTGGTGATGTGGTACGGGGTGTGTCAATGATATAGGCGACGGCGGTAGGGTAAGTTGCAGCAAGTGTATCGGTAATAATGGCACCTGAGGCGGACCAAGTGAAAATCTCGATCTGTCCAGGCGTATCAACGAGAATATGGCTGCCATGGATGAGTACCGGCGTATTCTTCTGGATGGATTACCTGACGCTCTCAGAGCGCTTTGCCACGAAATTAAGTACTTGATCAAACTTGGTTGTAAACAAATTGAGAGCTGTCAAGATACCACCATTGGGGCCCAAGTTATATCTAGACGCAATCAGCTGAGGGTTTCTTGTGTAGAATGTCAACTCACTGTTTCATGACTTCCTTGTAGTTCACAGTATCCCGAATATCGATATTGGCAGTGAATGGCAATGCTCCCACGGCAGGATCAAGATTTAACACGTAAGGTGGTGTTTTCTTTTCGTGAAGGTATGCATTGATACGCTGAACAATGTATTAGAAATCAATCGATGGATCGCGAATGGGTGAAGTGGCGCACCTGCATAAACGTAGTCTTTCCTGATCCAGCCATACCAATACAAAGAATGACGGGAGGTTGCTTCTTATGTTCCGAAGCATGGCTTCCTTCAGGTTGCTCTGGTGCGGTAGGATTCGACATGGTAGGATTATCAAAGCAATACTGTAGGATTCATTTGCAAGACTGGAAAATTCAAAGCGACAGGAAAAAGGTAGTCACGTTAGGACAGTGATGTTCATGACCCACCAACTCCTCGATCGGAAGTGCCTGTTAACAAAACATGGAGAAACCTTTTGACTTGGATGATACAAGGGGTATGTTCATTATGAAAGTTGAAGGTCATGATGATGATGATGACGATCATGATGGATGATTTTCATTCTATTCAGCCACACAATGACTTTCGGATGGTCTAACCTTTTTTTTTTCCTTTTTTTTCCATACAAACCATCCCCTTTCATATTTTGATAAAAAGAAGGTTTGTGGATCCATTGATGTTGTCGGGCATGTGTATGTGTGTGTGTGTGTGTGTGTGTGTGTGTGTATGTGTGTATGTCGATCGGACATGGTAGCCATGCTTTTCTTGTCACCAAATTTTGCTGGTAAATTTGTGTTCCCATGGTTTTGAATGAGCGCTAGTTTTCAACACAGGAAACCATCCCTTTTCTCCTCCTCTTCCGCTCATACTTTCTCTTTGTTTTTTTTTCGTCTTTTTCCTTTTACTCCTGATTTACATCACATCTTTTCTCTCCTTAAAAAAAATAAAGTGAAAGAAAAACAATTCAGTTTCCGATCCTCCTTATTCTTGTGCTCTTCCTGAATGGCGCTCAAGGCAAGTTCATTTCGCTCCTTCCCATCTTACATGCTAATGGAATAAAGTATAGCTTGAATTGGAACAATGGCAAAACGCATGTAACGCCTTTGATAATAAGGATTATAACACCGCACTACAAGCATTCATCGTAAGCAACTTCCTCCTTCAGTAACCAACGCGTCCGCCGCGATCGCGAAAAAAAAAAAACAGCTATGCACGCGGGCTTGTCTAACTGTACCTTTTTTTTTTTATCGCTTTTTCTTTCTTCATAGGGCATGGCCGATAATGCTAAGATGCATTTCAATATAGGCTTGATCTTTGCAGCAGTGGATGATCATGAACGTGCGGTATGTAGCGATCGGGTACTAGATAATGTGATAGAGCACCATTTGGGTACAACGTTGTACATTTATATTGCACCGTGAACTAACGTTTTTCTCTCGCGTTTAAATTAGCTGGCAGCATATAGCAAAGCAATTTCTATGGATCCATACTTCGCAGTAGCCTATTTCCAAAAAGGCGTCTCACAATTTGTTTTGCACAATATGGAGGGTGCTATGCAAGAATTTGATCATGCCTATCAGGTAAATAGTGTCGTTCGTGTAGGAATACGTTGCTTAATTTTTATACTGATTCAGAAATTACGCGGTAATCAAATCATCAACTATACACAACTCGGATTGGCTTTTCGACTTTACGCATGTGAGGTTTTATTTAATCGAGGCATATGCCAACTTTATCTTGGCAAAATTGATGCTGGATTGACCGACTTATATCACGCCCAAAAAGCAAAAATGACGGAAGAACATGATGTGATCGACCAGGCAGTGCGTGATCGAGGAAAAGGTTATTCCGTTTATTCCATCCCACCAGGTGTTCTCTACCGACCACCGGAAAGTCGACTACGACAAATGAATGGCGTAGATATGTTTGCTGTTGTTGATCAACTCGGGATTGCTAAACATCAAAAACCAGTGATAAGCGGAATTAAACGTAACAATTCCATTCTACTTCCAGATTCAGGTTATCCTCGACGACCTGCTAATCGATACGAAGAGACAAACCTATCCTCTGAAAACATAAGATCAAACATGATACGCGAGAGTGGACCAGGAACTCCACCACAGTATGTAGACCAACCATCGCCAGTACCATCCTTATCATCCTCTCATTATTCAAGACAACCACAACAACACCCACAACAAGCAAAACCATATCCTGCAAATGAACGACGTCGAAATGATTCATCTGCAAGTTCTTATCCTGCCAACGATGATTGGGCAGATGCATCATCCTCTACCTCTTCCTTCAGTTCAAGTATTCGACACCGTTCGGATGGACGACGAGTGGATAGTGGATTTGAATCAGCCTACGAAGATCGATATTCCTCTTCATCACGAAATTCTACACGAAGTCATAAAACAAACCGATACTCTCCACCACCCGTACCACCTATTCCACGTAGTCAAAGTGCTTATGATGAATTTGATACATCAAGTTATGGAGCATTTGATCAAGAACTTGATGAAGTATATGGATCATTAGGAACAATGACAATACAAGATCGAGAACGTGACAGAATTCGAGAAAGATTAAACAGTAACAATATGGAAGAAAGACGTGGAAGTGAACAAAGTGGAAAAAGTGGTAATTCAATTGGACGAAATTTTACACCACAACCATCTACTTCAGCGTCAACAACAACATCAGCAAAAGACAATACAATTGGAAAGATTAAACTCAAGATACATCACACAGATACAAGAATTTTGATGGTGCCAAGCAACGTTACATTTGATGATTTACTAAACCGTGTGCGAGAAAAATTCAATGCATCAATGACAATGCGGCTACAGTACAAGGATGAAGATGATGAATTTGTCCTAATGATAGATGAAGATGATTTAAAGATGGCACGACAGATTAACAAATTAAGGAATGGTGAATCTAATGTAGAAAAGATGGAAATCTGGTGTCTTGCATAACCTTAGATCTTTTGTAACTTTCCTTTCTTTTTTTTTGGTCCTTTTTCTTTTTTTTTTTTTTTTTTTTTTTTTGAAAAACAAAAAAATATTATTATTATTTTTTTTTTATTTGATTTTTCATGATTGTACAAAATGTGTCATCATATCTGATGCATTAGAAACAACTCAGACATTATTTCTCTACAGAAACGACTAAAACGACAGGTTAAACCAATCATCCTCATTATACATTATCCTAACAGGATTAAACCCTGCGCAACATTACCATAATAAGTAAAACATTTCATTTTTTAACCGGTCAAATCCCATTCATACAAAAATTAAGTTTTCCATACGACTTAACGTTTAATCAATTTAGTACAACGGATGATCAAGGGGAAACGAGTCGATCTACAAACTGCTCCCATTTTGTTATATCTTTCGATATACTGTATGTTCTGTTCCTGAAAAATCGGAGAGAATAACTGCACAATGTAAAATTTTCTGCATCCGTTGTAATTCATAAAATCGTAACAAACTCAGCATATGTGAATGGAATATATAGAAAACACTAGCGGGGCTGGTGAAGTTGGAGGCTGGTAAATGCATGAAGGGTCTGGAAAAACGGTAGGTACCCAACTTAATTTATTCACATTTTTCAGTTGGCCTATGGGAACTTTCCATAAAAGAAAAATGATGCCGTATACGTTGGTTTGCATGGTATTTTTGTATGCAGGTTAATAAGGAAGGGATGTCTTTTGACAACGACAAAAAAGCTGCATATCTGTACAGCTCTTCCTTTTTTCCTAAAACGAGAAAATAAAGAGGTTACACCAGTTACAATTCGCTCATGGCCCATAGTTCATAGCTTTCAAGCCATCCTAATTAGATTTTATGATCTTTTAATTATTGACGCAGAACACCTTGGAACACTCTGTAATTGCTTAGGAAACCAGCATATCCCCCACAATCCACTTCCGGATCAGACATTGGTGTGACGGCGAAATCGTTTGAGCAGAAGAAATCCAGTATACTGTACGCCACCAGAAACCTGTTCCGAAAACGACGCCAACCATGTCTGATCAGGAGACTGAACGTCTTAACAAAAAACGCCCTCATGAAGATGGATCGCCTCCTGCTGAGGTCGAAGGTTTGCATTACTCTGTCTATATATTCCTTACTCATTTCCATTAGACAACGACGATGATATTGGACCTACACTGCCACCTGCACAAAATGAAGTTTCGCGAAAAAAGAAGAGAGGTAGAATGACTCGCATATGCCCAATCCTGTCTCATTTAACTGTTTTACTTTGAACAGTTCTGGTTCATGAAAAGCTTTACCTTTCCCATTTGCCTTCGGCTGACATGTATGAAACCAGTTACATGCATCGCGACACAGTCAACCATGTAGTAGTAACCAAGTAAGACCAGGCAAAGAAGTCATATTTGCTCACCAATGATGAAGGGATGATTTTGTTATCACAACGTCGGTGGATGGCCATATCAAGTTCTGGAAGAAGACCGCGACAGGCATCGAATTCGTTAAACACTATCGATCGCATATGTCGAGCATTACAGGCATTAGTTTGTCTGCAGATCACGAGCTGCTTGCTACCATTTCGGACGATATGGCACTAAAAGTTTACGACATTACAAACTTTGGTAAGCAATGGGTTGCACACACCAAGAAATTGACAGTTGCTTTTCGGGGATAGATATGATCAACATGATTAAACTTGGATTCAAACCAAAAAGCGTTTGCTGGATTCATCAAAGTGGACAGGCTCAGGCACTGGCAGCTGTGTAAGTGCTTGCCTGCGTATAGCCATGATCATACTAAAAACCGTACCTAGAGCGGAAGCCGACAACTCGAATATCCACATTTTTGATGGAAGAGCCGATAGTAAACCATTGCACACGATTTCAAATCTGCACTCCAGCCCAGTACATCTTATGGCGGTAATGGATAAACCTTACTGGATCGATCGGCTGATGGCATGCATAGTTCAACTCTCGTTTCAATTGTGTTGTGTCTGTGGACAAACGGGGTATGATTGAGTACTGGTCACCAGAAGAGCCATTTGATCTACCAAAATCCTTGGGCTTCGAGATGAAGTCCGAGACGGATCTGTACGAGTTTAGAAAGGTAGGTTACATGAGGAAAGGACGCCGTCTAATGGCAATTGTTTCAGACTGAATCCGTACCAACATGCTTAACCTTTTCACGGGATCAATTACACTTTGTTACCATGAGTTTTCCTGACCGTCAAGTTCGTTTATTCAAATTCTTGACGGGAAAGATATACCGTAAATACGACGAAAGTCTTCACGTTATTAGCGAGATGCAGCAGGTAGAGCACATGTTCCCAAAAACTGCGTGCTTACATAGCGATGGATCTAGGCTGGCACGGCGATCTATAAGCTAGACGACATGGAGTTTGGTCGTCGCTTAGCTGTTGATAAAGAACTGGAGAAATCTTCGCAGTCTCGTGCTATAAACGCAGGTATGTTCTATTTATAGCACCATAGGCCAACCCCCCCCAATAACCTCGTGAAACGTTCTAGTGTTTGATGAAAGTGGAAACTTTGTGATCTATGCTACCATGCTTGGCATAAAAGGTAAATCGCTTGCATAGAAACCTTCAGGAGCTCATATGTTACATCGTCTAGTCGTCAATATCCGTACAAACAAAGTCGTACTACTTATTGGTAAATCCGAAACACACCGATTTGTGAATGTCGGACTGTACCAAGGAGCTCCTCGAAAGAAAGGCGTCTACACGTTGGTATGTCCTTCGATCGACACAACGGCTAACACCAGAGTCTAACGTCCACTATAGGCAATGGCTGCATCAGAAAACGCCGCAATTAAGGAGAGCGAAGCAATCGATCCCACCTTGTTTTGCACAGCATTCAAGCGAAACCGTTTCTACATGTTCAGTCGACGAGAACCTTATGAGTAAGTCCGCTCTACCTCAATCCCAGGCGTGCTCATCATGCTCTCTAGGGATGATAGCAAAAAAGGTGATCGTGATGTTTTCAACGAGAAGCCATCGCGTGAAGAACAAACGGTGGCGGCTACGCAAGAACGAAAACAGATTCTTGGAACCCATGCCATTTTGCGTACAACCTGTGGCGATATTCACATGCAGCTGTTCCCCGATGTCGCACCAAAGGCTGTTGAGAATTTCTTAACACATGCCAAGAACGGATACTATGACAACTTAATATTCCACAGAGTCATTAAAGGTTTCATGATCCAAACAGGCTGTCCATTCGGTAAGTTTGATAACATTTTTCGAGACAATTGCTGAGAACGGTCTTCAGGTGATGGCACGGGCGGTGAATCCATTTGGGGAGACGATTTCGAAGACGAGTTTTCTCCCAATGTAAAGCACGATCGTCCCTATACGGTCAGTATGGCCAATGCTGGTCCAGGCACCAACGGAAGTCAGTTCTTTATCACAGTGGTTCCTACGGTAAGTTTATTTTTTTTTAGTACAGTGGTCATGACTAAATTAAACTATTTACAGCCATGGTTGGACAATAAACATTCTATCTTTGGGAGAGTCACTGCTGGTATGGATGTAGTACATACAATAGAACACGAAAGAGTCGACAGGAACGATAAACCATATGAAGAGGTCAAGATCATCAACATCGAGATTCGGTAGAGGAATAGGCACATCCAATGAAAAATAAACTTTCATTGCTACATTGAAAAAACCCATACTAAAGAAGATGTTAAAGAGCGCGTTGATTATTCTGCCTTTGTACGGCCATAAATGCGCGGTAGCAGTACAAAATACAGCGTTTTTCCTATTTGGCGCATAGGCATTAACATCTTTGCGCGGTTGGTTAAAACGTTTTGCGGGACGATGCATTGTTTATTCTCAGAATTAAATTTTTTCTATTGTACCCTTTAGCCTTTCGAAGGCAAGTATATACGACATTTTTTTCGCCTATCTGCTCTGGGTGGGAAATAAAACCTGAGCCGACAAACTTCCAGAAAATCAAGTGAAAACATCACGGTCAAAGAACCGAGATACCCAGGGTCGAGAGCCAACCACATCTTCATATCTCCGTCCTGAAATCGTGATTGTAGCAAAACAGTGGTTGTGGAAGCTCATCGATGGAGATCTTGTATCATCAATTCTGAATTGACGGAACACATAGGCGATACGTACACTTTTTCGCAGAGATCGTTGATATGCAGATTTTCAATCATTGTCTGTAAAAGGGCTGTACGTTTTTTCGCAGATTTATTAGAAACTGATTTTCGTGCGTAGCCTTTAGTCGTCCAACCGAGACTGTTGCGCACTTCTGTTTAAACGCGTGACGATTGAGTACAGTTTCAATTACATTTTCTAACATACACAAAAAGTAAGTAAGTTTTTCCGTCCAACGCGAATTCCCTCGAAATTCTTGTGCAGGTCTTGCTTTCAGTTGTAGGTGGCCTTGTCGTATATTCTTGGTGCGACGTAAAATACCTTCTTTCGATATCCAGTCGTTCACCTTTCTTGTTGTGAATTACTGCTGATATTTGGCTGTGACAATTACTGGAATGCATATCGTTCTTTGTTGTGTTTTGGTTCATCCCGCGAGAAAATGCATCTCACTAAAATAAAGATGCTGTGCGTGGTAGGTTTGATTGCTGGCAAGCCAGTTGAACGTTAATTCATTATATTCATTAAAAATCGATGATTTTCATTTGCACTTACTGGTTACATTCATTTCGCTATCATCGGATGCCAAAGAGCATTGTGGACTCGGTGCTACGATGGTATAAGGACATGCTATCAGTACTTTCTGCTGGAACACAATAATCATTATCCCAAAACATACGGCAGAAACGTGCACTGCTAGTATTCGTCGGCATATATCACCACAGGACGTTCGTAGGCTTCGGCCAGAGCCTGAGCACAATGGCCGCTGTCAAACCAGCATTTAAATTCAATATAGCCACCATGTACCTGGCTGTACTTTTTATGTAAATCTTCTGTCTCGTAACCATAATATCTTGGAAGAAATTGATATTATTCAGAAGTGTTTCCATCATTGTATTCTTAACATCTTTCCACATATGCTCCTTGCCATAGACGGTATAGGAAGCTGAACGCCATCCACAATTACCATCTGATGTGGGATTATATATTCCTGCTATACTGTTTCGAGGCGGTTGCAAGTGCTGATATACATTTTCATCTATGCATCGCTTTTTCCTGCAGGAACAAAAGTATTATATTCGATTATCTTGCTGATGTAAATTTTGCATTACTTACGTTTTATTGATCATGAGCTTGTGCCCATTGCTATCCATGTTGTCTATGAAACGTTTCAAAGAGTTTTCTTCTCTCTTTTCTTTTCTTTCAGCTGCTAATCGTTTCTGATTAAGCTTATACTCAGTTCGTAGCTTATCTCGATTATCAGTGAGAGCTCTACCCGGCATCATGTCCATCGGTTGAAGGTAACCAGGATATGTGTCCTGAAGCTTTTTAAGATCTGAATAAAATAATTCATCGTAATTTTATGCTTTGCAAGTACAGTACGGCTGAAGTACAGGGACACCATTTTCGTTCACTTCAAGGATAATC
Organism: Saksenaea oblongispora B3353; assembly: GCA_000697495.1. NCBI lineage: Eukaryota > Fungi > Mucoromycota > Mucoromycetes > Mucorales > Saksenaeaceae > Saksenaea > Saksenaea oblongispora. The sequence goes on along the minus strand of JNEV01001072.1, from coordinate 75,450 downwards.
TTCTGGTCGCCATCAATCCATTTTGAAAATGATATTTTAGTATTTTAGTATTCTAGTATTTATATAATCGACTAAAACAATTTGTAGGTTTCTGTGTCAGTAATCGAGTACAGTAATCTGTGAATTAGGTCGGCGGCTGAACATCGCATCTCCTACAAAAAATCTGGCACCCTTATGCAAGGGATTTCTACTGAACGTCGACACTAGCCACAGTCAATTCACCCGCCATCTCTAATTTCTACGCGAGTATCCCGCTTTCTTATCATTCGTTGACCATTTCTTGGCAAGGCGGGGTTTTGACTAGCGCAAACTCAGTACACCCCGAATTGTATACTTTGAGACACGAAGGGTGTACGTTGTATTCCGGGTGTAGCCGGTGATTTCCGGTGATGCGGGCCGCACCGAGCATTGTTATTGGGAAAGAGAAGCTCAAGCGAAGGGAAAACATCTTTTTTTCCTTTTTAAACCATCCATCCGTTTCGATCTATCCATTAGTATATTATGGGTGGTACGTTGTATCAATCTACGTGTAGAAATGGGGCTAATCCTGGGCAATAGCCTACAAATATTTCCAGGAACTTCACAAAAAGAAGCAGTCGGACGTACTGCGTTTCTTGCTTCGTGTGAGAGCTTTTGAGTGCAGGTACAGAATCGCTTTCGATTCTTTAGGCTTGAATACCACCTCCAAAGCAGCTTTTCCTTTGGGGAGTGGTTGAAATTCATCCGATGAATTGTACTTGCAATACACAAAAGGAAAAGCACTCATACGAACATGAACCTTGGCTTTTAGACAACTCAACGTGATTCATCGCGCTACTCGCCCATCCCGCCCTGATAAGGCGCGTCGCTTGGGCTACAAGGTAAGTTCCACGATCTTTAACACCAATGGCTTATTTTTCGCCAGGCTAAACAAGGTTATGTCATCTACCGTATTCGCGTGCGTCGAGGTGGTCGCAAGAGACCCGTTCACAAGGGTGCCACCTATGGCAAGCCTGTGAATGAGGGTGTGAACCAGCTCAAGTATCAGCGCTCGCTCCGTTCTACGGCTGAAGAGCGTGTCGGCCGCAAATGTGCTAACCTTCGTGTGTTGAACTCGTACTGGATTAATCAGGATGCTACCTACAAGTACTTTGAGGTGATCCTCGTCGATCCCTCGCACAAGGCTGTTCGCCGCGATCCTCGTATCAACTGGATTTGCAACCCCGTCCACAAGCGCCGTGAGGCTCGTGGCTTAACAGCAATTGGTAAGAAGAGCCGCGGTAAGAAGAAGGGTCACTTGTACACGAAGACCAGAGGCGCTGGTCGTCACTCTAACTGGAAACATCGCAACACGTTGTCTCTCCCTCGTTATCGCTAAATCCCTCTCCACCTTTTTTCTTTCTTTCCTTGTGCTACGATCTTGTCAATAAACACCCATTCATCTTTTCCAAAAAGAAAAAGAAAAGGACGTTGTACAGGTGGGGGAGCCTTTATAATTCAATGGCTATAAAAACACGCCAAGCCATTTAGAGCGTGAATTTCCGAGAATACCTGTCTCGCTTATTCGGAGTAAACGTTGTAAGATCTGTCGCGGTATACTTGGCTAGCGTTAAAATTAGCGTGTAAACCCTATGCATTCAATTCAAAACACGATAGGCTGCATCCCTCTAAACTAAAAAGGCTTTCACACGAGAGATACCGATCAACGTGCGTGTGTATTTCAAGAGGCATCGCGATGGCTCTTCAGGCTTCTCTCCAATGATGACGAAACGTGCTGACGGATAGGTTTCCCGAACGTCATGGACGCGGATATAGAAAAGAACGGTGATAGTATTTCATTCTATGACCACCCCTGATCGTTTTTTATCAGAAAAGAGGTGTGTTTATCGTTTATTCGGTGTTCTTAGAGAATCTAGGCTGCTCGTTGCTGATCCTGTCGATCCAACGTACGTAAGAGCATTGCGATTCGGTATTCTGCCTTCGCATTGGCAATGCGTAGCTGTGCAATCTCTTCTTGAAGGTCGGCATATTTTGTGTCGCCTTCCTCTATCTGAGGTTGTTTTGCTTGACGAACTGGCATGTTGATTAGCCCGCTGATTTCGCTGTACTGTCATAGCATACCCGTCAATAGTTTTTTCAGCTCTTGGATTTGATCTTGCAACGCTTTGATGGTTACATCGATGGGTGTCCCGTTGAGGAATGGCGTTGCTTCGACCATCACAGATACAAAAGATGAAGGGGAAATGTGACGGGCAATGACAGGGGATCTCTCATTTCTGTTTCCGCGGTTGTTGTCCAGGTCCGCGACACGAGTTTTTTTTTTTTTTTGGATGAATGCCAAACTTTGTCAGGGGTTGTTTCTATGAATATGTTCAATGGTTTGCTAAGATCACAAAACATGCAATTCAATACGAGGAATCAATAAAGCGGATACAAAGTTGTCCTCTCTGTTGATGGGAATAGCACGGCTTTTTTTTTATTATTATTATTATTTTATTTTTATAGTCGAATTCTGTTTCTCACGGCATGAGTAAGCCAAGCAGTGCCAGTCTATTGGTACTTTGTGTGCCCACGCTGAAAGTTCCAGAAGCACTGGTGAATAATAATAAGAGGATACAGCTGCACGTCTTGTCGTCGTACTTGAAATTGTATATTTTCCTGCTTCAATTTAAATTAGCAGCATATGATTTGCTGATCTACCTGCGTCTGAAGAACTTGCTTTGTTAACGACGAGCGGACATGTCAGATCTAGGCAGAGTTGGATGGTAGAACCAAAGCTCCGCTTCAATGGCAACGGCCTTCATCTCCATGCATGCTGAAGATGATAAAAAGATATTGGCGACGCTATCCTAACTACATCTGCGCTGTTTGTCTGTCTTTTTTTTTACACCAGCCATCCAGATGGATTGGAAGACGAGTGACCGTGCATTCAGGGACGTCGCATTGTTTCCCTACGTGGACTTGTTACGAGACGCTTGGATAGAGCGTCTTTAGCTAGCATGGAGATATTTAGCTAATATATAGTTTGATAAGTTAATTAAATCGTGATAAATAAAATATAATTAACAACGATGAGACTGTCATGACATTTGTCAGCTTTGGGGTTTCTTCCCGAAGGTGTTATTTTTTGTGCAGCCCGCGTTCGGTTGTACCGCGCGCCCCTCAGTTTCCCCTCTTTGGGATCCAGCCACCCAGCTGTTGGACCAAACCTGGCCGATCCAAATATAGCATCGAGGCAAATGTCTATTGTAATTTCAAGGATTTACTTGTGTGACACCAAAAACTTTATCATATTGCCTTGCACAAAAAACAATATTTTATTCCTTTTCTCCTTCCTTCCTTTTTTTACAACCTACCATACCCATACATATTGAATGAATTGAGGGCTTTGCGTAGCCTTAACCTATATACACGTTCAATATACCCTACTCTCCTTATCAAAATTATACACAACCTTTTAAATGGAAGACGCACTTGGACCTAGTTGTATCGGATGCAACAATATCATTGACGAAGGCTCAGTGATTGCCTTTGGCGATGCATTGTTTCATCTCGCTTGGTAAAAAATTAATACTGTCTCTTGTCCACGGATCGTTTATATCTGCGTAGTTTTGTCTGTGCCAAATGTTCGCAGCCTGTCGACTGTGATTCCAATCTCCTTCTTCTTACAGATGGAAGACCTGTATGTGAAAATTGCTCTTATAGCTGCACAGCGTGCAAACAAATTATTCATGACGAAGCCATTATGACAGGTAGGTCTTTTTTATTTATTTATTTATCCAAAGAAAAGCATCTCATAAACAAGACGATGATTAGGCGACGAAACGTATCACGCTGATTGTTTTCGATGCGTCTCGTGCCGCAAAAAGATTGTTGATCTCGTTTTTACCCAAACAAGCAAGGTTTGTATAACCTCCAAGCGTCACGTTGTTAATGCTAGGTTGCTATTTTTAGGGAATCTACTGCACGCCTTGTCATGAAAGACGACAAGCAGAAAGAATTCGAAGAAGGGAGGAACGAGAAAGACGACAACAACAGAAAGCAGCGGCTCAATCCGAGGTAACCTTTTCCCTGCTTGTTTCGTTTTCTGACCCAAGCTCCCAGCTTTCTCCACAGCCCTATCATGACAACAGACTCCAGGCGCCGTTCTCATCAAAGCGCCACGGAAGTCGCCTGCTGGATACACAGCTAGTGAATGCGTATATGGAGCAGCAACATGCGCATCAGGCGTACGACATGCAGCATTTGCAACAGCAGTTGGATCTGCCTCGCCCATCACCACGGTCCAGAAGCAACTCGGTCGACGACACCACGACGGTGCAGACACGACGCAACTCTGTATTATATCCGGAAGAGCAGCGGTTGACACCGTCTCGCTCTGAATCGATACCCGCCTTGACGACAAAGAAGAAGAACCGAGCGTCGATGATGCCGCCTCGATCGGCAACGGAAGACAACCTTCTTGCCAACAAGACATCGTCCTCGCCGACGAACACACTGGATCTTGTCTTGCCGGAGATTCCGTCCCTCAATTTGTCGTACTTTGATAACGATTCCACCGAATTAGTCAACCTGACCAAAACGCTGGGTGCAAACTTGGATATTAAGACACGACCTATTCCGCCGCCATTAGATATCCCCAGCGCACGCGAGTCCAGCGCATCTGCGTCCACGTACAAAATTAACCGGGCATCAGAGATCATCCGATCTTCCCTGACGCCGGGTGACTTTGACAATTTCCCCCGACCTCCGCCAGCGATCTCAACCTTGCTGGATCTGGATTCCAAAGATGTGCCCACCGACAAGGCTTCGGTCGAGCGGCTCAGATCCGAACTTAAATTATCTAATACTCAGTTGACCGACATGCAGGACAAATTTACCAGAATCAAGGTAAGAGAGCACAGGAAGCCGCTGGCTAGATCCATCTCACCCTCATGGCGCAGGACGCAAGCAAACTGGCTCTGGATGAATTGACACGGGCCAAGGAAGAATTCATCAAGGAGTTGACGTTGCGTGAACAGCACGAATACACCATTATGCAACTGCGACAGCAACTTACCCTTCTGCGACGAGCACAAGCTGTGGACCCAAACCAGTTTGCTTCGTCGACAAAAGAGGAAATTGAACGCCTTGCGCAGTTTCGGGTCGAGTTGGACAAGAGTTGCACAGAACTCAAAGGTTACCGCGACGCCTTGACCAGGGATATTGAAGATCTGACAACAAAGAAACAAACGGGTCTTGTGAGGTACTGCTGAACCAGCCTCTACTCTTGCTGATCCTCTCTCCCTGTGTGTTTTTTAGTTTGATTAATCCGACGTCTCATCTGATTGAACAACAAAGATCGCTCCACGTGGAAATACAGACCCTGAAAATTGAAAAAAGCACGTTGGCCGAGGAAACACGCCAGCTGGCCAAGATTCGTGATGATGTGATCAACGAAATGGTCATGCTCAACACCAAGAATGCCGAGCTGTCCATGATGAACAATGACCTGTCACGACGTGTCACCGAGCGTGAACGTGAGGCGGCTGCCGTGATGGCCGGCACATCTTTCCTTCAGTCGCCATCGCCCAGCGTGTCCAATGAGCTCATGTCCCCCATTGGTGGCCAAGGCAAGGGGGAGACTCCCGTTATGCGCAAGGTTTCTGCACGCGACAGCTTCAACGGAACACAATCGCCCAAAATGTTTAAAATCAAAAAGAAAGGTCCCGGGAACATGTTTGGAAAGTTCGGAGGCAAATCCAGTAAAGCCGACCCTGCCCAAGACACCGCCAGCGTCAAAGGCCTGCCATACACGCTAGCCAATGGCAACAGCAGCATGCAGAGTCTGGCGACGCGCGACCGGCAAGGCTCCAGGGACACCCTGTCCCCGGTGCAAGGACCACATGCCTTTCAGCCGACGGCCTTCTTGCGGCCTGTCAAATGCGACGCGTGCGGTGAAAAGATGTGGGGCCTTTCTGAATTTCGGTGTCAAGGTAACCTTCTATAGCATAGATAAAACAAAAAAAAAGTCTAATCTTAAACGCCGTGCTACGTCCAGGCTGCGGATTCTCGACGCATGGAAAATGTCTTAGCCATGTCCCACAACTATGTTTTGCAAGCACGACCAGCAGCCTTGATCTTTTAAGCACGTGTGACGCTGATCCACCTGCTAAACCAGGTAATTTTACACTCGATGGAAAGCCTAGACCAGCCCTTAACCCGCCCGATCATGACAATTAGTAAATATGTTTGGCAACGACCTTACGGCACAGGCTGCAAGAGAAGAGCGCTCTGTACCACTCCTGGTGGAACAATGTATTGCGGCCGTTGAAGCACGCGGAATGGATTACGAAGGCATCTATCGGAAATCCGGAGGAGCAGCACAGATGCGGGCCATTCAGCAGGCCTTTGAACAAGGTCAGGAAGTCGATCTTAACAGTGATGAGGAGTTCAACGACATCTGTGCCGTCACCAGCGTGCTGAAGCAGTATTTCCGAGAACTTCCCAACCCACTCTTGACGTTTGAACTGTACCCAAAGATCATCGAGGCTGTCTGTAAGTAGGACCACGAGGAAAGAGATTGGAGAATAACATGTGTTCTAGCCATGAATCCGGGACCTGCCAAAATGGACAAATTCTTTGAAATCTTCTCGCAAATGCCAACCGCAAACTATGAAACGCTGAAAATGTTGTTCCACCATCTCTACCGGTACGTAGGCGGCATCTTTTGTTTTTTATCCGTACTAATATATGCTAAAGTGTCCAGCAACGCCATAACCACAACCTGATGACGACGAAAAACCTTGCCATGGTCTTTGGCCCGACGTTAATGCGGGATAAAGATCCATCGCGCGATCTCCTCGACATGACCTACAAAAACGCAGCTATTGAATTCCTCATTCATAATGCGTTTGATTTCTTCCCCTGATTTTTTTTTTTACCTACTGTCTACTAATATTGTATTTCGCACTTTCCTTTTTACGCCCACAGTTGTACCGATCTGTCTTCTTTACTGTAACACCTGATTTAAATTTTTATTTTCCTAGTTGTCTCTTTTTTCACTCCTTCCTATGTACCTACGACTTTTGTCCTTTAGGATGTACAGTAGCAATAAAAAATTAAAAAGAAATTGTAACCAGCAATTGTTTTCTATCCAGCGCTGGCTGTTCTTCAGCCAACCCACAGGGCAAGGCTTGCTTGCACATGGACAAGAAACAGCAACAAAAACACGACCCTTTTATTCTTTTTACACACACAGCACTTTTCCACGTATGACAAATCCATGCTCAGCATCACTGGGATCGTTGGCGATAAATGGAGGCGAGATGACAAGCAGAACCGTACCTTCCGGCTTGCCTTTGTTGACGGGCTTCATGAGGGCGCTGTCAAACGTCGCGACGCCTTCTTCTACTGGCACAGGCTGCACAGCGATCTCCTGTCCTTTTATTGCCAGGTTTAATTTGGCTGCCCGGTTAACAATATTCAGGATCTTTTTGCCTTGGTTTGCGTCCTCCTTGATGGCAGGATAGATCCGGCTGAGTTGGTCAAGGATATGCTCGACCAGCGCATCTTTTGCCTTGTCGATGCTTCCCTGTTCGTCGCCAGGCTGCTTGACAACAAGTGCACTGATCTGTTGTCGCAGACGCGTCGCCCATTCTTCATTTCGCGCCTTGATCCAGGCATCTACGTCTTGGAACGCGTGGTTGATGGACACGCCGAGATGAATAGGCTGTTTCATGATTTCGTGCAGGAGCGTCTCCACGAGAAATTTTTCTGCAAACAACGTAATGTAACCCGAATCCAAGGTCTCTTCGTCTTCCTTTATCAGTTCCTTGACTGGTTCATGCATCGATGGCCACCGTTCCTGGACAAACGCTGTGGCTGCGGTTCGATCGATTTTGGATCTCAGGCTCATGCAAAGATTGTTTAATTGACTGAATAAATGGCCTATCTCAGGCTGGATTGTGGAAAGGTCGTCGTCTGTTGGTCGTATTGTACGAACATGAGAATAAAAGTTGGCCTCAATTCGTTTGTATTCCTGCTTCTTTGTTTCCAGTTCCTGGACCAATGCTTGATATGCTGTTTCTAACCTGGCATAGTGCTCACACTGCTCTTCCAGCGCCAGCTTGGCTTTCTCCCGCTCAATGTGTAGTGCTTTCTGCTCTTCTTCACGCCGCTTTTCTGTATTCTCCTCGTAGGTATCTTTCTCGTGCTGTATGCGTTCCACGATTTCTTTGTGTATCTGTAGCGATTCTGACAGAGATTTAATCATCAAATCCTTATCCGATTCCGTCTGCCCCTTATCCTCTACCCAAAGAGAGACACGTTTCCTCTTGTTCTCCGTCTCCATTGACTGGGCCTCATTGGTATGAATTGTGTTGGTCGGCTGCTCTTTGTGTTCCACCGGCTCACTAACGGTTTCAGGTGCAGACACCGCCTGAGCGTCTTGGGTATTGCGTTGCGATGAAACCTCGCAATGTCCTTCTAGTTCATTCTGCCCGCTTTCTAGCGATGCTGCCGATTTTTCGGTAACGCTTGTCATCGTGAACCTTCCAAGCCCTACATCACGGAGACAGAAATGTTATCGTCGCGCTGTGACCATCTTTTCACGAGGCATGGATTTTTTGATAAGCATTTTTGATGTCTGTGCTCGGCTGATTCTGACCTGTGTCTTGCTATGTTTGCTCAAGACGTTCTATAGATCTTGGCATCTTGTTTTGATAGGATAACATGCCCTGTAAATAGATATAGGTGGCGCGGAAAAGGTTCTGTCTTCGACCGGCAAAGCCCGGACGTTAGCACTTGGATAAGCCGACAAAGCAACGTACACCTACAAACTACACCATCCATATAAATAGAGTTGATGATCATCATAAATAGAAATAACTACTACTGGTAGCTCGCCTCGTCGATAAAGGGGAAGGTATTGTGAATTTGTTGTTGATGGCATAAACGAAAGAAAGACGCTAGCAAACACGCCCTTTCTCTCTTGATAATGATAATGATAGATTTATTTCTTGGCATGTATTAGTAGAGATCTACTTGCTAATAGCTCTCTTTGTTCTATGTAGTTTATGTCGAATTGCGTTGACCAAATCGTTGATGTGCTGTATCGCAGAGTATCTGGAACCTCGCGCGTTTCAGCTCTAACTCCAACGCCGGTAGCTCTAATTCGTGAGCTAGCTTGTTGATCGTGTCTAAATCAAGAACACCGGCAAAGTCCTTTTGTAAAGCGTGAAGCCTGGGCTTTGATGGCGATTCCTTGAAGGCATCATGTACTTCTGCCGGAAACTGTACATCCGACGCAGATGCCAAGGGGTTGGCTTCCAAAGTTTTATCGAGGATTTCGTGAGGAGAATAAGCTAGTTGATTGTGATGTGACAGAAACTTGAGGTGCTGCGCACCTTTATAGGCTAGGAAAAAAAGCAATGAGCCATAACTGATTTTTTTTTCCTTTTTTTTCTACATTCCTTTTATTCGCGCTATCTCTTTTACAAGCTTACCTTTGTAATGACTGTACAAACGGAACAAGTTGTAGGCAAGCGGTATGTTTGGGATCAGCGGAACAACGACAAATGTGCATGCAATGGGGACCCAGTATGCGGAATAGTACATGTATTTCTTATGATAAGGCTCCCTTTCTTCCAGTAGCAAGTCCAAATCATCTTGAATTTTCGGGGCACTGAGCATCGATGGATGATATACACATGCCTGGATAAAGTTAGCAGGACGTATACCACGCTTGAGTTAACCTTCTCCAGCCGTTGCTCCAGGTGTTCTTTGGTGGGGACTCCTTTCAGAAACCATTCTTGGTAATCCAACTGGTTCATAAGATTGTTTCCATGATCGAACAGCTTTCTCTTCCAGGATTTCGGTTCAGCAGACCCGAGCTGATCCCATTTCGTGTTAGACCAGCCGACCAACTGTGTTAGACGCGATGTCGTTGGAAGGGTGGAATGACAGTAATAAGCCCAACGGTTGCTGAGAATGGGCACCGCAAAAACGCGCATGGAACAGAAAAAGTTTTTGCTGGGAAAGGCTGGCTTTACTCAATAATTAGCATTAAATATAAGCGTACGTCATAGTGGCCGATGGGAGGTGTTTTTCACTTCCGACCTGACACAAAACGATGCGACCAGCGGATTTCGGAGTATGTTGCGAAGGAAATGCAATGCATGTCGACCAGATAAGAATTGACAGGAGATATAGAAATACAGACACTTGTTTATTTTTTTTTCTGCTGAAGTACTTGCTGAACAAACTCACAGGACATTAAATATCAGACAAGGGGCCCCTACGCTTCAAGAACAACTGATTTCTTAAACGTTTGTGACACTTTTCTTTTACGACCTTTTTTTTGGTTTTCCGAAAGAAAAAAGTGCTGATTTTGTTGAAGCTCGGTCTAAACAAAGGGAAATACTTCTACAAAGCATACACGACGTTTTCCGGAAAAATTTACCTGGCTAACAAATGCTGGTTAGGTTGACCTCACTATTCTCGTAGTGACTAGCTCGACACAGAAAACCAGATTTTTACGACTCTAAACAGTGCAATTTTTTTTACACGCTAATAAATGCTGTAGTTTATGTTTGTGAAAGGAATTGTAAACACAGGTCTTATTTTTTAGATCAAAGAATAGTGAACAGGCACAAACTTGCATGTGAGCCTTTAGCACTGTAGTAATGCGATATAGCTGAAATATAAAACGTAGTGTGGACGATAAGATCCTTTGAGACTGAATTATTTTATTTGAAGCTGACTAGATCTGCCCTTTATACTATCTTCAGTCTAGCTTTTTTATCTCTTTACTTCTTTAATACAGTGATATGGAGCTATTTCCGTGATTCCGTTTTATCTGTTTGTTTATATGTGCACATATACTATTGTAATTGAAACTATTTGTTAGTTCCGATAGGCAGAATACACGACAATTTGCTATATATATGACAAGTAGTAATCCGTAGTGTATATTATAGGTCATAATAATTGCCATTACTTAATGTAGAAGACTGTTTCCAGTAGAAACTGCCAAAAGCCTACAAATATCGATAATAAGCTAACATTGAGTGTTCCAAAGAGTCTAACCATGTTTTTCCTGTATTTGCGGTAGCTGTATGTTTTATAGCAGTAATATTTCATCTTCTGTTTTGTTCATCTTCTGGATAATAAAAAATAAAATAAAATAAAAGGGTAAACATGAAAGAAATAGAAAAATAGTAGTGGCATCGTGAAAATGAGGAGCTACAACGTTTTGACACCAGTCTCTTGTACTGGAATTTTTTTAACACTGCAGGCTTTCTCAGATGAGCCACATCTACGGTCCCTGGCTATCGAGCCGTTATTACAAGTCCCATATGTAATAAACGACAGATAAAATGACCTTTATTGCTATTCATTTCTTTTGTGCTATATTCTTTGCGATATCAAAGTTATGTAACCCGATCAGTGCCATAGTGCAAAAGGAAACTCTGACAGAAATGCTGTATTTAAAATATATTGGCCAACCGACACGTACTTGTAAAAGACAATAATTCTGCCTCCAGCTATAAGCAGCACATGCTACAAGAGACATTGACCAACAATATTTCAATAATCTAGTGATAATTTACTGCCAAAGCATTTATATTACTTTAACATTAAAAATTATTATAAAAATAAATAATAGTAGCAAATAGAGACCATAATTTATCTCTTCTATTATTGACAACATAGGTGTAAACTTCGGTTGCCACAGAGAAAATCTGCCAAAAATGCTCCAAAATGATTGGCTAAAAATATTTTTAAAAAATTTCCAAAAAAACAAAAAAGAAGCTCCCGCCCGGGATCGAACCGGAGACCTTCTGCGTGTAAAGCAGATGCGATAACCAACTACACCACAGGAGCTTGTTGATATCTGTAAAGAAATCAATAAACCACATAGATAGAAGGTTTTAGAATTTTTTTTTTATTTTTAAAAAATAGCATATTAAAAAAAAGATTTAAAAAAAGCATATTAAAAAAAGCATGTCAAAAAAGAGTATATTAAAAAAGATATATATTCTAAAAATTATATGAGAAAAAAAGTATATCAAAAGAAAGCATATCAAAAAAAAGCATATTAAAGGATTTGAAAAAAGTATATATCAAAAACGAGCATGTTAAGGAAGATATGTCAAAAAAAGTATATTAAAAAAAAGCATATTGAAAAAGAGCATATAAAAAAAAAGTATGTCAAAAAAAAGTATTAGAAAAAAAGTATGTCAAAAAAAAGTATTAGAAAAAAAGTATGTCAAAAAAGAGCATGTCAAAAAACAGTATGTCGAAAAAAAGCATGTTGAAAAAAATGTGTTAGAAAAAAAGCATGTCGAAAAAAAGCATAAAAAAAAAGCATGTCAAAAAACAGCATGTCGAAAAACAGCATGTCGAAAAGAGCGTGTTGAAAAAAGCATGTTGAAAAAAAGCATGTTGAAAAAGAGCATGTTGGAAGAAAGCATGTTAGAAAAAAAGCACGTCGAAAAAGAGCATGTCAAAAGAGTCATGTCAAAAAAAAAAAGGAGAAATGTCACAAAGAAAGAAAATACGGTTGTTAGTAGATTGTGCTTATGATTACGAGAGATCTCATGTTGGATCGTTCAAATGAATCAAAGATCGTTGAATCAAAATCAGAGATAAAAAAAAGAAAAAGGAGTTATAGATAGTTTCTTGATACAATAATAGCCAACAGAGGTGCAAGAATACTTGTATTGTCTTCGACATACTGAAGCTATACAAAGTATACAGGCGCAGGATTACCCATATTATCTATAATTTCGCTTTCCAAAGCTATACTATCGCCCAGTCGAACATACTCCCCACTGCTTCTCATTTGTTGATCAGACGATTCGGTCAAGACATCGGTATTGGGTGAAATTTTTTGGAGAATCGCCTTCAGTGATATGTCTAACGATTTTCTTATGCTATCCTTTTAGAATGCTTTATAACGCATATACGTACCATGTTTGGAGAAGTTTAGTGAGTGTGAAGCAGCAGTGATGGTTAAATGTCGATTTCGTATATTGCTAGTCTCTGGCAATGCCGATATTAAGATAGCTCACTTCTGCACGGATACGTAAGCAAGACAGCACTTTATTGAGTTACCGGAATTAGCATCCCGAATCTGCACGGGAGTGACTGTATTCTTCTGCGCTAGCATCATAGGTAAGCGTTTCTGGAAACACTTTACAGAAATCGCAATCCAGAATAACTCGTTGGCACGGTGATCTACTGTGATGACTTTTGTGCACACATGCTCCAGTAGCCGTTTTCCATGATAATCACCAGCGATCAAATCCAACAGGTTATCTTTATCAAGCCCGACTATCAGTGCTGTTTCTTCTGCAGCATCGCTGTAAAAATGAATTCTGTGCATAAATCGTCGAAGAAACTCAGAGGATGATACACTATTCTTTGTGGAGCGCGGGTATCAAACTTACGTTTTGCGACAAAATTATGTTTTCTACCTTCAAAATAGATGCCTTCTTCATATCGCGAATGGACATCGTGAGAAGAAAAGCAACGAACGGTGTTCCCAAAAAAAAAAAAAAATAGAAAAACAGTTAAGCATAATCTTACTATAGTTTAAACGGCGTCCACCCGAGACTCTGTCAAGCCCAAACTTTTCATTCGAGACTGGTAACAACAAGTAGCTTGTTAACATTGCGCCTACTTTACTGTACGAGTGTCATATAACCGCCCAAAAGTGATATATTGTACGAGAACACAAATCATTATCAGATGTTTTTGCCCTTGTCCTCATATAGATCTCTATTTTCCATGAGTCATGTAGAACAAAATCAAGAAAAGAGAATGAAGTAACGATAGAATGGGTATAGTACTTGCTGTATCAATTGGAAAAATAGGAAACGAGAGAGTGTGGGATTTGAGTGTTTTCAAGACGAAAATGGATAACTGAGAGAATACGTTGAGACTCTTGAATGATCTTTTATTGTTCTTTTGATTTTGTCTTTTATACTATGGTGATTATCGATTTATGCATATCTCCCATGGTTTAGCTGTCGTCACATTGTGGTTAGGGAAGATCTGCATTATACAGAAATTGTGATGATCCATACATTGTGATGATCCATAAGCCCTTATCAGGAGCTATATTAAAGATCTACTTATGGCAGTGTATGACAACATGTCAATTATGCGATAATGCATTATCTGTAAGGCTGATCATTATTTATCCATGATTATTAGGAGTAGTTCTGCTACGAAATACGACAGAGAGTAAGCGAGACTCTGAATGGTGATGTTTATTAATTCTTTTCTTTGTGCTATTTAAATGTTTTCATAGTGCTTGCGGGTAATGGCGGAATAGAGGAGTTTGTAGATAACTGTAGATGATCCTTTACTACATCGGTATTCTCACGTTCATCCTGATTAATTGTTATTCTGTGTCTGCTTATGATCTCAGCAACAGATGGAAGGGACTGAGACGTGTCTAGAATCCATATCTAATAAAGTAATCACCGCTAGTACCTTTAGCCGTGTTCAGACTTGCTTTTCTAATTGCTGTATAGCAATATAAATATGTCGGATACGACAGTACTTACTTAATTGTATTTGCAAAGAAAAATTTCTTCTGGAAATTACAGTTACTGTATGTATCTAAGGGTCATCAGGTTGATTAGATATTCACATCTTGCTTGAAAGATGTCGTTATCTATGACGGAATCGGATGAAACAAATGATAAACAACGAATGAATCTCTTACAAGTACTACTGTAGCAAGATTGTCTTCGATTTATGGGCGCACTTACGTCGACTCCTCAAAACACAACCGATGAAAGGAATATAAAACTACACAGAGCCTTTTGAAGGAGTTACTCAATGCTACGAAATAATCAAAGTCTCATGAACTAAGACGTCGGTGTGAGGTGTGACCTTCCTCGCAAAATAAAAATGACAAACGGTATTGATCCTTATCATAATGATCTACACCGTGTTATAAAAAGAAGGAGCCATCATAGGATGACGGTGCTACCTTAGAAAATGCTATGTATACGGTAATTCCATAAATAAATCTCTCATACCCTAAGTTACCGCCTTCATCGCTCATTTTGACGATACTCTCAAGACCTTGTTGCAAGTACGCGATGATGTGCAGGTCATTGGCACATACATCAAGCAATAGATACAAGTTATCCTGTTGAAACAAGAGATACTATTGGCACCATCATTCACGACCATCCTCTGCACGACTACCAAAAGCACCAAAAATAACCATGGCCTTATTTAATCTCAACTTGAACTGTGCGTAAATTCTTTTTTTTTTCTTTTCCACCTTTGATCTCTGACTCAGTTCCTATGCTTTGAAGACAGAGCAATGTAATTTACTTCTTATGAAAGCGTAGTGCTTCAAGACAATATTGTTCCTTATCAACAATAGAATTATAGGCTCTCGCCTGCCATACCCGTCGTCAGTACTTATTACGACGATGGCTCCAGTGAAATTGGAATAAAACAGGGACAACAGCGCTGTAGATATCCCAGAAAACACTTAAGGCTTGTGCGTCAACATGTTTTGGAAATAATATGCCTAATTTGTTAGTATAGCGACGTTTATTTATGACTCGCGACATTCACTCTCGGGAGGAGTGCGACATGGATCTTCACCAAGTGCGCTGACCCTTTGATTGGTTGATCGCAAAGACTGGACAGTTGCAAGTCACATAGGTTTGAGCTTTCTCCTTCTTTTCTTGCTCTTTCATTCGCGTGATTCCATGGAGTACACTGGTTATCACACGGGCAAGTAGATCGTGGTTCTTCTAGCGCGGTGTCATTCCGACTGACAGACGATCAATATTTGGATTTCTGTTCTCTAGATCTGTCCTGTTCAGAGAGTGAGGATGAAAGTGTTTCGGTAAGCATTTCCAGTTATTCCTTGATATACCTATGCCCCCTTTTTTTTTCCTCGAAGAAGCAATTTCGAAGAGCAATAAACAAAAAGAAGAAAATGAAAAAATTAGATAGCGTTTAAAAAAACCTGACTTTTTTTTTCCTTTTTTTTTTTTTTCAAGTGGATAAGCTGGTTCTGTGCTCTAGACGGCAATGAGTTTTATACAGAGGTGTCTGAAGACTTCATCGAGGATAGTTTCAATCTGACCGGCATATCTGCACATATTCCTCATTATCGGGAAGCACTCGGAATGATTCTAGACATTGAGCCTGAAGACGACATGTACAGCAAAATCCCTGATATGAGTATTCTGGAGCCTCACGCCGAAATGCTTTATGGATTGATCCACCAACGCTATATCAGCACGAGAATTGGCATGCGTAGGATGGTCGGTGTGTTTTGGATGGTTTTCGGGTTCCTGTTGGCATTAAACCCTATTCTCTTTTACAGCTGGCGAAGTACTTGAAAGGTGAATTCGGATACTGTCCTCGTGTACATTGCAATCAGACCAAGGTCTTGCCTTGTGGTCAGCATGACATCCCGAAACAAAGTACGGTCCGGTTGTACTGCCCCAACTGCAAAGATCTTTACTCAGCACCGCCAAAATATAGCAACACCGATGGTAAGGGGATCAAACAAAGAAAAAGGTGACTTACTTCTGCTTCAAGGTGCGCATTTTGGTACAACCTTCCCGCATCTGCTACTTCAGGCGTATCCAGAGGCAGCGCCCTCCAATCCGCCTTCGACGTATGTGGCTAAAATATTTGGTTTCCGAGTCAACGAACTTTCTTCTACTGGTCCTCGGATGCAGTGGTTACGTATGCAACCTCCATCTACATCATCACTCGTAGCACATGGCAGTACACAATAAATAACAGAAGAATCTGCATAACAGGCATGTGGAAGACAACAGGCAGCAACTCTAGTTGTTTCATCTGTCAGCACTTGTTTGAGCTAGCATTTTTTTTAAATACAGGTTTGGGGGATACATGGTTTCTGCTTCGTCAACTCCTATTTCAAGGTGTCAAAAAAATGAAATTCCTCCTTTACTGCTTATTGAGTGACATTTGAAATCAGCGTTGGGTGTAGGAAGGTTAGCCTCGCACTAAGAACCATGTGTTATGTATCTCTTCTTTCGTAATAGTTCTACTCACATGAACGTTCTCCTTGCGTAGCTGCAGAGTGTATTCGAGAGACAGTCATGGTTAACACCTCAACATAAACGCAAAAGGGAATTCCATCCGTTGACAGATGTCATATCACGTATCTAAGAGCAGATGGACAAGAAGATGACATGACTTTTTTTTCTCCAAACGGTCAATGGGTTGGTTCGTCATCTGTAGAGACTTTGAAATAATGCAGCGTCTAACCAGCCCTGTTGAATCGATATCATTTCATTTTTTTTTATCTTGTGACACAACTTAAACTGTTCGGAACACCATTCATGCAGCTTAAACGACACGAGGAATCATGTATGTATGGTTAATCAAAGGGCTTTCCTGGAATAGTTTGAAAACAATGAAAAGGTTTTTTTCCCTTAAAACACCACCCCATGTCATTATCATGAGGTTTCTCTTGCGTCAGATAAACAATTCTGTCACTGAACACGCAACAAAGAAATAATAGTATGCAAGTTTGGCATTGAACTAACGTAAAGAAAAAACAAAGAAAAAAAACAAACTTTCCCCCCACAGACGTTTGATGTAAAAATCCTATATATTTTTTTTCTCTGTTTTCAAGAGAGATATGACTTGTATAGAAAAAGCAGAAGATAATGTGTGGCGGAGGAGAGTACGTACATAGTTTACATATACACAAAGAGGGGAAGAGGGGAGGGTGGAGATGGTTGTTATGGTTTTTGGCAGCACATGATATTTGTAAACCATTCATTGTGTACGACTTCATCGACTCGTATCCTTCGACGTGGATTTGGATCAAGCATACGGTATATGAGCCGTTTTGCACCGCTTTCGAGATGTTCCATAATGTCGAGGCCGTCTGTTTGGGCTTTTTTTCGAATCACCTCACGTGTACGGGCTATTTCGGCTAACTGATCTTGTTTACTCCAACGGGTAGAGGTATTACGTCGACGTCTTGCTTTTTCGCCTTCTTCGTCTACTAATTGACGAAATTTGAGGTAGCGGGTATAGTTGTCATCTTGATTTGCTTTGGCTGCTTCCCATACATGGTTGCCAGTGCGCATTGCCATGTAAACTACGGCGCAGCTCCATACATCAACTGCCTGAGGATCATACGCCTTGTCTATGAACTGTTCAGGTGCAATATAAGGTTCTGAGCCGCAGATATTTTTTGATGCCAGGATTTCATCATGATCACCCCGAAAACACTCCGCTGAGCCAAAATCGGATAGCTTGAGACAACCAGACGAGGTTAACAAAAGATTCTCCGGTTTTACGTCCCGATGCGCCACGCCCATGTGGTGTAGGTACTGGATACCTCGTAAAAGTTGCTTGAAAAAACAGTTTGCTTCCACCGTGTCGAGACCACCGTTACTTTCGTATATCAGATTAAATAAATCGCCACTATCGCAGTATTCCATGACTTGACAGTAAACAGAAGAAGTATCGTTGACAGGCAAAAGGTCGAGTGTTTCAATGATGTTCCGTTGATGTAACGAGGAGGCAATACAAAATTCTGATGTCAGACGCTGTACATAGTGTTTTGTCGACTCAGAATTCTTTTTGCGCAGTTCCTGATTTTTTTTTTAGTAAAAAAAAATAGGAGAAGTGAAATAGTACCTTGACTGCGTAGAACTTGTCGCCAGCTGTGTCCGTTTTTCGAGCTATTCTAACGATACCAAAGGCACCTTTGCCAATGACCTTTTCGCATACGCCCCATTTTTCGGATAAGGAGGAAGCATCTGAGGGGACGCGCTGCAAGGTTGCATTGATAGCCTCCCGTTCTTCCCGTAACATATCACGCGGTGTCTTTTTATTTCCAAAAAGCGGTAATCGAAAGGATGGGTGATGATTGTTCCACAAATTCGCCAAAGACAGTCGATTTTCAGTTTTCTTTAAATGATGTGTATGTGTTCCATCGGCATAGTTATGTAAACGTGGACTGTTACTTGGTAAAACAATACTTTCATTGCTTATAGAAGAAGATGATAGTGGTTTCCGGGATAGACCGGATTCTTCCGTAGGAATAGTAGAGGATAATGAAGAAGATCCGTCAGATCTTTCACGATAAAAGGCAGATTTTAACAAATCCATTTTCACAAGTGTAAATAAAGAATAGAAAAGGAGAGAGGGAAGAAGGAAAGAAAGAAAGAAAAGATTGCGCTGATTTTTGTATTTATTTATTATTACTGTGATTGGCGAAAAGCTGGATCGCTCCCAATATATATAATTTCCCTGGGAAAATTTTTCCATCTTTGTACATTAATTCGTTTTCACTTTGAGCCGAGGGATCATCCGGGCTTTTTTTTTTATGGTGCTTGTTCACTAACAAACTGTGTATCCTGCATGAATACTTATTTTTATGTTCGAATGTACATACTCTCTTTCTCTCTTCCTCTCTTCCTTCTCCAGCCTCTCCTCTCTCTCTCTCTGTGTGTGTGTGTATATATAGACATCATGAAGAACAAAAGGAACATCATGCCCATGACTCAAAAAATGTGTGTCGGAAAAAAAAGGGCACAGGATCGGATGTTGAATGAATCGTATAGACAACAAAGTTCCGATCTTTTCGTCATTTTGTTGCAAAGAAAGTAGTATCGATTTTTCTTTCTTTCTAGAATCATCGGGGCAAATCGTCCTTATGCCGTACTAAACGACCCTGCCCTTTTTTCCTTTTTCCTTTTTTTTTAAACAGGCATTGTGTTGCCACGAGGGTATTCTTAGACGTCATAAGGACTCCCGAATGTTTCAAACACGCCAATCCCCCACTCACGTGGCGTATTAACTTCATCTGCTTTTACAGTGTTTGCTCACAAGGTCTGGCAACATTTGTTTCGTAACAGTGATTCTAACCCTGAGCAAAGAAACCCGGTATCCTTCCTTTTTTTCATATATGATACATTTTTTGGTTTAAAAGATAAAAGAGATGGGAGGGGTATGGATTAAAACCTTATCGATTTAAGAAGTATAGGCGCCTGTTTTAGATCGTGCTTGTCTGTCTGCTTGTCTTTTAACAAGATAATTTAGTTTGTCCATCACTTCTTCCAATTTCGTCTTTCGTTCCTGCAAGTCCAAGTGTTTCTGGATAGGCGGGTTTTCTCGTGCAAACTGTTGAATCTGTTTGCGGTTCATTTCATAAACCAGTCGATTATCCACCTCGCGAGGGAATTGGAAAAAGAACTCATTCAGTAATTCTACTTGAATAAACATGACCGCCTAAACCACCATTAGCTTCCAGCCATCATTTCTTCCGACTTACAGTATAAGTCAGCTTTTCTGCAATCACGTTCAGAAAAGCCTCTGGACAGTACTGTTTGTTCTCAGCTGATTTACACTGTCGGCTTTTCAGCGCTGCAATACGGTATTTAATGATCATCGCACGATCACGTAGGAACAGTGCTTCCTTGGCCTTTTCGAGTAAACGCGGGTTGTAGAATGGTTTCACTGCTTCCTCTTCATCCTCTGGCGAAAATACCTCTTCGTGTGACCCGAAGCCTTCTTCAGCCATCTGACGCATCCGCTCTTGTCGCCGACTATCCTCACGTTCTGTATCCAGAAGATAGTTGATGGCGCCCTTCAGTTTTCTTTTTCCAACGTGATTTTTAATCGTCTGCGCTGCCTGTTCACACATTTCTAATTCTTTCTCCAACAATGCGATCGAACGCTTCACACCGTCCGCCCATTCCATCTCAGTCACCTCCACCTGAAAGAATAACGTTAGTCAACTATAGCATTGATACCTCGTGATAATTGCTTTACCTCGTACTTGTAAGGCTTAATCGTATTTTCGACTTGTTCGCTTGTTGTCAAAAACTTGGTGCGCAGAATCTCGCTTGTAAAGTTCATAATCTGTTTTCTTGTCTCAGGATGGCATGTGAACGGTTCTGCATTGGCGAGAAGCTCCATGTTACTCAACAAAACATCCACAACAAGCTGTGTTGTCGATCGGCCAATGCCGCTCTTGGTGAGCGCTGCCGATGCAAGGTCGATTTTGTAAAGCCAGTAGATATCATCTGCCGTACTCTTCGGAAGTTCGGCAATCTTAGGATCCATCCAGTACTGCTCCGCACAGATATCCATGACACGTTGCTCTAACATCGTCCTCACTTCATGGCGAACTTGCGGCTTTCCAAAATTATTCGCGAGATCCTTAAAATTATGTTTCAGTGAATCCATTGTTTCCGCCACATAGGACTCCGCCGTCATCTTGCGGTTGTTGTACTAATGAAAGCTTAAGACACTCTAGAACTTTCTCTCCAGCTGCCTTACCTGGACGTTGAATTGGTAACGGGCTTCCTCTAATTCACGCTGAACAGCATCCACAATGCTGTACAGCGATTTGCCCATACTTTGCTCAAGCACATTCATCAATTTATGTCGCAATGTCCCCGTACCCACTTGGATATCCCGCTGATTGTAGACAAAGTGGTGCCGGAAAAACGCCTCTTCGTTCTTCATCAATGCATTTGTCATATTACCACTTGGATTGTCTGGTGCTTTGCACACAACACCAATGTAGCCCAGATGCAGTGGGTAGTCTGCGTTCTGCAGAATCGCAACTCCTGTGTCGGGTGAAACCAAATCCATTTTGGTAATTACACCGATTGTTCGTAGACCAAGCGGATCACACTTGCGGCTGGCGCGCAGCGCAGGCGAATTGGCCAGATCGACGTTGGCCGCGCATACGGCGAGAATAATGTTCGGTCCACGAATATACTTTTCACAAAGGTCCTCAATCTTGGTCTTGAGGGATGTCGGCTGGTTCTTGTTTGAGATTTGGATATAGCCAGGAAGATCGATCAATGTAAGATCAGGCACATTGGGAGAATACACGCGAAGCTCAATCGGCTTTTCTGAAACGCATTCCTCTTCAGAAACAGCTAAATTCATATCGACAAGCGTCTTTTGAATCTTTTTAAAATCATGCATCTTTCCCAGACCCAGTTCAGGAAATTCACCATACTCTTCCATCTCACCCGGCGTATGAATCAAGGTCAGTTCGATTGGTCGTCGCGTCACCATATTGGAGCCTCTATTATCCTTTCCCTTCAGTCTCTCCGTTTTCTTTTTTTATGCGTGTGCTTTTTTTTTCTACTTACTTTGGTAAGAACTCGTGGCCAACAATGGCTTCGAGAACAGAGCTTTTCCCAGAACTCTGTGAACCAATTACCACGATACTGGGTAGTTTCAGTGTTTCATTGTGGTCAATGGACATGAGGATACTTCGGATTTCAATGAGTTTCTTTGTGAGCATCATCAGTTGTTCGTCATGAACCGAGATGCTTGTGTCTTGTTTTGGCTTTTTCTTTTTCTTTTCATCGCCATCCGACGCAAGGGTCACTGCAACGGCGGCAGCAGCTGCAGCCGTTGCAGCTGGGTCAGGGCCCTCACCCCCCTCCCCACCAGGGCCATCTTGCTTTGTGTCTTTCTCGGCTTTTTCGATCGCTTCGTGAGATTCTTTAAACGTATGTGTCGTTGCCGGCTTTGCTTTTGTTCCACTAGCGGTCGCTAAGAATTCCTTTAATGCAGTAGGTACACGAAGATGGAATTCAGGAATGGCGATGTCTATCTTGTCTGCTGTCGCTTGCAATTGGTCGAGAAACTGTTGCACTTCCTGGGCACCCTCACGTATAAACTTGGTTCCTTTTTCTGTCCAATCTAACGGTCGATGTAAACATACTGTCAGTCCATATGCCATGCATTACCTTGCAGTTTATTGTTGGCCAGAGTGACACCAGCAGCGGTTGTGCCTGCAAGGATAGCTGGAAGACGAATGGCCGAGACAGCTAGACGAGGAACAGCGCCCCAAAACTTGATCGTTCTGACCTGACTATGCAACGTCAACGGAGCGACATGAGAAAAAGCACGAACACGTCCCGAATGATGCAAAAGGGGTGCACTTTGAATCAATTGGTGGTAGGCTCGGGGTGTTTGGTTAAGTGATCGCAAAGGTAAAAAAGGCCGTTGATTTAGTCGTGGTAATCGTACCAAAGCACGTTGCCCAAACAGCACTTGGGTACTCATGCCTTATTTACGTGAAAGGAGTAAAAAAAAAAAAAAAGTAGACACTGACGTTGGTGCAAGTGAAGCCGGAATTCAAAAAATCCGTAAACGCAAGAGTCCCCGCAATGATATTGACACTGTAAAACCTCGACTACATCACATAGGGCTGGCGTCAAAAATAGGATTAATGTACCCGTCAAGGTCATACTCTTTGTATTTCAACTATTATCATAGACAAGTGGAATGCATTCCTCTCCCCCCCTCTCTAAGCATGTCGTTTCTATGTTTGATCCTATCACCATAGGGTTAGTCGATTGCTGACAGGTTGATTGTACGCAAGGAAATGATCCCTGTGATTCGCTAGAGAGCTGTATGTGTGGCGCTTTGTCGAGCTTACATATTCGGACGAACAGAAGAAGTATCGGATGGTTTCCATGACTATGCTTGGAAAAAAGGGAGTGTTTTACTGAAGTAGGTATGTGCTGCTCACTTGGTCGTACGTGTTTGTACTGAAACCCTATCTTTATGATATTGCACGATAAACTGGTAAGTTCTACAGTCGATACAAAGACTTTTGAGAATAATTGTATTCTTTGGTTTCCATTGGTACCATTCGGGAACCGACATTAGGTTTTAGTAATCCCATGGATTTAGGAGAATCCATGGCGATAGCGAACAAAGCCAGCCATTCCGTCAAATTTTTATTAAGTAAACGGTTGTATCATATTATAGATAAAGACTAAAAAGAGATGTAAAGTGATATAAGCTGTCCTTACAAGTTATAACCATTGTATACTCCAAGGAATCATGTTTATTAGCTTCTAAGTCTCAGGTAGAGATAGCAACAGATCCAAGAGGAATAGAAAGATATCGAGGAAGAATGACACATTGAGAACGGGGAAATAGAAAAAGATCCAGAGGAACGAGGAAGCTTTTGGTGATATGAAGGCGACTAAATACCCTTACCCATCCTCCTTGCATATAATTTGATGGATATCTCTTCTGTGTTCAGAAGATCGATGATGTATATACAGCTACATATCTTCACCGTTACATATATTCAAAAGCCTGCCATTCCAAAACATCAGTGTCTAGTCAAAGAGCTCATGCAGACCTTAGCCGGACCCTTGGCATGGAAGGTATGATACCAACTACTGTAACTTGGATGTAAACATATACTATGTGCATTATTACTTATCGCAGAAAAATCATTTGGAGTTGTCTGCACGAAGCAAACTGGCAACGCTTCGGGTAGAAGCCGAGAGGAGCTTCTCGAACATTGCTAGTGAAAGTATTTTCACAGTCCAAACACATTCTTCTCTTTAAAAAGTCTTCATCTTTTTAATGCATAAAACATCTACAATGAATCTAATCATCTTACAATTGTTTCAATTACAATTATTATTATCTACATACCGATTCTTTTTGCAACAACAGCCATATTTGTACTCGTTTCAAACAAATTGTAATGCCCAGGTCACTATAATGCTCCGCCCCGCTTTCTTCGCCACACACATTCCCCGCGAGCTACACATCGCAGCGGAACGATCGTGCTGCGTTGTCTAACGACGTGCAGATGAGGCGACACAGGTCGTAACAAGTGAAGCCATTCACGGTGAGTCTCAGGATCGAGTTCCCTGCGAAAAAGCACATGCCGATACGACGAGCATGGTTCAAGAGCACGAAGTTGTCAAAGCGTGAGCTGTTGAAACCTATTAAGTACTTATGTTCGTGAGGGGTTGCCGTTGGAGGTAACGGTCGAGTGCGTAACCGACGTCTGGCGAGGGTCTTCCGACGTGCGTGGTTCTTTCCAACACATTGCACTGTTCATCGCAACGTATAACTGACCAGGCGTAGGAAATTATCTCGCCGTGTGTCTTATCGAACACGGTCTCGTAGTCGAAAAAGTAGCAGCTCGTAGGACGCGGGGCCTCCCCGTCGTCTTCGTTAGCAACATCGGACCTTCTTCTTCTTCTTCTCAGGCGACGCACGCCACCTTCGACAGGTACCTCGTCAATGATGATGGCATAATGTTCGTTGTAGTATAAGAGATGATTTGGGCTGTGTGGGTCTCCATATAACACCACAGGTTCGTTCTCAGTCACTACAACCAAGCCTCTGTCGGTATGATAACGAAAGACAGCTCGTCGGCGAGTACAGACACTTCGGTATCGAAGTAGTCTTCAAGCTCGGGAAGTTTCTCAAGACCGATAGGACCTGCACCCAGCTTGAGTTCGCGTCTTATAGTCGTTTCTTGGCGGCGAGCGTTGACGGTCGTGAAATGGCGGACTCCCGTGATCAAGCACCCATTACTAGTGCGCGCGGCCATTACACGATAGTGCAACGGTTGTCTACGAGGCGCTGCACCACCCTCGACACGCACCGTGACGATATCAAAGAAATCATAAGCAAGGACGGATTCCTCGACGACGTGCTTCGCCTTGTCGGAGTCTTCATACATAAAAAAGTTAGACTCTTCGAATGCCGCTATGCCTTCTTCGATGTCGGTATGTGCAAGGAACGCGAGGTACTCGACATAGTTGCGCACAGTGCGAAACGTGAAGGTTATATTGATGACACGATACCCGCGTTCGCGGACGCTCTGCACGCGACTTCTGACGATGTCGAAAAAGAGCGGGCGTGTCATTAGGCGTTCGAGAGCAGGACGTAGCTCATACATGAAGCGTGTGAGTCCGCTGTAGTTCGTGGTGTTGGTCTCGACGAAGAAATCATCTAGAGCGGGTGGGGCATCATCGATAGGAGAGGCGAGTGGGATATCATCGACGGGAGAGGTAGGTGGGGTATCATCAGCGGACTCTCTCTCTCGAAAGTGTAGCGCACAACGGACACGAGTACTACAAACGTGGAAACGATCAATGCACACGACGTCGCAGCGTAAGGGAATACCGCAACAGTCACGGTCAATAGTAAGCAGGCGATAGTGTTCAAAACGGCGTCCCATTCTTCTCTGGTTGCTTCTTTGTGTCTTTGTGAAGTGCGAGCGGAGCAGCTCGATCGCACCCTCGACCTCGGAGCAGTCCAACTCTATGGTGATTTTAGCTCTGCTTTCCTTTTTCCGACGACGATAATCTGCACATCTTCGGTTGTAACACACTTTGCAAATACGACGCACTCCGTAAAAGCTCGGGTTTGTTTCTGTACACTTCGGGTCTGCACACTTCTTAGATTCGGGGGGAGGGCTCGGGGGACGTCGGAGGAGGTGGGCTTTGAGTACTGATAGATGTCATGTCGTCGGTGATTGTACTGTCATCGACCATTTTTTCAATTGGCAATTCATCTTGCAACGGAAATGAATTACGACGGAGTCGAGGGTGAATTTCTGTCAAGTACGTGAAATTCGCAAATGTCTGCGAAACAATGTACACGCTGTCGCAAAAGCAAAGACCTCACCGAATACTACAAGCATCGTAACGAGTGTAAAAGATGTTATGTTACGAGCAGGAAAGCCTGTCCCAGAGTACAACTGGATGTAGAGACACTCCCGACGCTCTCACAGAAGCCAGACCTCGATGCACTTGTGAATCACCGAGACTGTACACGTTATAAGCCCAAACAGAGCGAACAGGTTCTGCTAGGTCCTTCGCAAGAACCAGCTGACATAGACGTCGTAGAGGTCGGCAGAGAGCTGGCAGAATTTAGATCGCAGATGTGGGTGTTGTTATCGATCAACCTCCCAACTCGGCATTTGACAAGAGTGGACAGAATACTTACAGCCGTGACAATTACTGACGCTATAGTAGAGATGCTCATAAGACTAGACACCTGGTCGATATTGGATACAGCGAGCATTCTGAATAAAGCGATCGGCGCTCAACTTTCTTCTACGCGCTGGCCTTTTGAGTGACAAATCGGTGAAAGACTTATGTCTTCGGATCGTGGCCTTCATCCGAAACACCACGCAGATGCTTTCTTCTTCAAGTACCACCCGCGCCCCCGTCCTTTAAAAAAAGACGTCCGTACTCTCGGCTCTAAAGTTGTCATCTGAGCTTCGTACTTCTCGTTCGAAACACCGCTCCACTTAGACGTTGCTCAAAATGTGTAGCTCGCGGGGAATGTGTCCTATAGTCCGGAACCCAGCAGAAAAAATCTGAAGGATAAAGGTTGATCTAGACCGTTCAATGGCGTGTAATTGCAGAGACTGGTATGAGGTTGGTTCAAGAAAGTGTTATCCTAGTGCCAAAAAACAACTGTGTCTGCCCGTACCGCAACAATGCGCGAGGTTACACTTTTAAAAGACATCGATTTCCACTGGATGGCGAATTACATTTGGAAGACCAAGGGTAATAAATCCAGGAACAAATGTGAGATCGCTTCTGTCCTAGCAATCACAAACCTGCGCTTGACATGAGATAAGGTTTGGACATCTGTCCGGCGAATTTTTGTAAGTGTGTTTTAACTGAGACTGCGCCTACACCTCCGATATACATGCATATGAACTGTCCCAGTGCTGCAGTAGCCTGGCAATGCTCGGGACCTTGGGGTTGTATTTTACAATCCGGCAGTTCATATGGTTGTTCCACTAGTCACCTTTGACTGAGTTATTCCGATGAGTGGTTCTTTGACTTCACCATGCTGCTGGTGGTTGAAGCGGCGAAAGTCCCGATTTGGCGATGGGTTGATACCCATGACCGCTTGTATTAAGAATATACTTTATGGCATTGTCAAGGATATACTGATCTCCACTGTGGCCTCATTTGATCTGTGAGAGAGTGTGGGACGAACGATTCCGTCGTTACAAAGATTGACTTGCTTTACGCCGAGATAGAACGCGTCCACAACCGCACATACATTTGATTTAAGGCGATATGGCGATGTTCTTTCGACCGCCATTACTATGCTTTTGATTTTTTCTCTAACTGTCTCGCCACTTGTAATATCTCATTCACAATCGAGGGAGCATTGCTTGCGACGGAATTTAAAATGTCATGTATGCACACTGACACCGTTTAAAAGCCTACCCCAGCAGTTATTCGGTGAGAATACCAGGAGCCACCAATTTACTGGTAAGTTGTATTCAATCGTATAACATGTATATTTACCATGTGTTTTTATCATAAAAGTACGTGAATTCTCCGCGGAAGTTCTGCATTATCCCGATTCTTGCGATACGAGCACGCTCCTTAAAATCAACTTGAGTAGATCATCATGAGAGGGATATCAGGACTCTGCCATCACTAAGGGAATTGCCAATCTCTGGGACTTTGGTTGAAATTTTAATGATTTTACCAAATTTTGGGCAGACGTGATGCGCCTATACTCTTACGACGTAATCCATTTCGGACCGAGCCAGACGACTACAGCTGTGAAATAGAGGATGCTCAATCCTGGTAGCTCCTGATCAAATTAACGTTATTTGAGTACACGAGTAAAATCATTCCTTTCATTCCACTGTTGATAGACTGAAATATGTTTCCAAATTATGTTTTGTGCAATTACATTTTATTAAATGGGTTCAATTGCGGTATTATCAAGGTGTGAAGTATCGCAAGACTCGAATTTAATCGTGCAAAGAGACAACTTTTACCGTTATAATTAAACTAATGAATGGCACGCTGTTCTTTTTAACCATGTCAAATATCTCAGTATCGAAGTCTTCAGACCAATCCTCTTTATGTGGCGACGGCATTACAGCCATTGCTCTATTGCAAGTTGTTCCTTCATGTAATTTATATGTACTTCCCTTAATGCAGTCTTCTCCGCAGCGGAGAAAAGCATTGTATAAAGGAGCGGTAGCACAATCAATTGATCTGTGCTCCTGGAGGTCATTTCGAAGTCTTCTCTTGGGCGCAATAGAATACAGGACATCATCTTTAGCTGTGCGTTAGATAGCCATATGATTAACTGTGAATAGAATGTTGGATACGACAGGATACGCAGGATTCGCGTAACTTTTGGACATTCTAGAGAGTTTGACTATTCTCTTGCGGCACTCCATTACGGAACACCCGCTATGGAGCACTTCACTATGGGATATACTCGAGTTTCCACTGTTCCAACCACGTCTGGCAAGGTCCAGATTGAAAATAACGCCAGAACTCTGACTGATTTATCCAACTCATGGGTACTGCTTCGCATCTCAGATTAGCTTTTTTCAACTTTAATAACGATTCTAACTGTAGCCAGCATGTTATTTGTTTTTTTTTTCCAATCACAAGATGCCCGAATGATCGTCTTGCAAGAAATCCCCATCAAAAGTAGGTTTGTGTTTCTGCGTCACTATTGACACCATCCAGGTATGATCATCCGTTCCATCACTAACCTTATCTTCGAGTCGGTCATCCAGGCGCATGTAACGGCTCCCTCACAGCTCATGTACACCAACGACGCGGCCTCCATCAAGGCAATCCATTGCTCCGTTCCTTTTTATCCTAGATATCGAATCGTTTCTTCGCTGCATATTACAGACCAACGCTTCCATGGCTGCGCACCTTTACCTCTCACCCCGCCTACACAGTGCCCTCGGTCCTGGCCATCAAACTGTTGACCACGCGTTACAGCAACAAGCTCTTCTACCTCGATTGCTTACCTCCCTTTTCCACCGCAGTCCTCCACCATCCTTCACCTCCACATTATTTGCCCATTTCCTCTGCTCTGTTTCTACCTTGTCTGATCCGGTACCGTCACTCCTTTTACCCATATATAGGCCAAACTCCACTACCTACCCGCTCTCTCACTCCTAATCCTTCCCATGATGGTCGAACAACTTCCTTTTGACTAGTCTCAGGTTAGTATCATCTCACCGGTCACCTGCTTGCTGCTTCCTTAAAGTCATTGAAGACTTTCCCTCTATCTCTGTACTTATCACCTATGCTACTTACCTGCGTCTTTGAGCCCCAAGTGGGATTATACGGCTTCGCATCCATGAAGAACGTCCCAACAGGAAGAACTTCATCTCCTGATACTTCTAAGCAGTTCCCATATCTCGCATGCTTTTTTTGCCCAGGTTACCACCCACTGATCCCATCTTTGGCCGAATCTGGGACAAGTTGACACATCTCCTCCCCCCGTTGGCTTGCTCTTTTTCTCCTTCCTGTCCTCAACCATATCCACTACTACGCGGTAGTTTAGTGTATCAAACAAATCCTGCATTGATTTACACGTGTGCGTACACGACCAGGCAGTCACTTTTCACTCCTTCATATTTGTTCTCCATCTTCTTTGCGAACTGTAGCGCCGTTTTCATGTCCTTTAGTGCCATCTATATGTACTGAATGGGTCTAATTGTTAAAATGAAATTCTTATTGCTACCTTTTCCAGTTTGGAAAAGAGCATATCCATTGTATAAAGAAGCGATGATACAATCGCTCGATCTGTGCTAGTAGAAGTCATTTCAAAGTCCTCTTTCAGACACAACAGAATACAGGGCACTTCATCTTTGGCTACATGCTAACTAGCCATGCATGATTAACTATGAATAGGATGTCAGATACGACATCTGTATTGCAGCCCATTGCTCAGATGTAAATAGACTTATCTGTCCATCTGGCAAGCTGTTGGAAACATCGATTATGGAGTTTAATCCTAGGCTACATACATAGGAAGTGTTAATATGGTAGTGTACAAACCATACATAGTACCAACGCACCAAATCATAGATTGCTTGGCTGCCGTAGAGTCGTGAAAATTTTGCATCGTAACGACAGCGCCTCTTTTGATAATAGTACCCACCGAGAAAGGAGACTCCGGAATAACAATATTATCATGCTCAACAATCTAATAATGTTTTGCATCAGTACAGTTACATACCAACGATTAAGGAGCCAGAGTATTTACCCATTCCACGTCCACTGCTACCTTTTTGCTCGACTCTGCAACTGCACTCGATGATCGTCGCTTCCTACCGGACCCTCTCTGTAGCCGCTGAATGAAATCTTCCGCAAACGTATTGTGTAGTTTTAGTTCTTCGATGAAGCATCTTGTTCCTGATACTTTCACAGCTAACGCTTGCCAAAACGCATTGGTATATCTATTGTTCAACACCTTAAAAGGTTAAAATCCTATATCTTTTGCTTTTTTGAGCTTTGGTTGAGACATACAGCGAATTCTTCAGTAACTTCTTGGCGCCCGGTGAGCCTTGACTTCTGCCAAATCCTGTAATGAGAGAGCGACTTGCTGTTACCTCCGAAACCTCAGACAGGCAAAACGCTTATTGCGAAAGTCATGTAGTTGATTATGGTGCCTCAACACGAAAGTGATATAACGTTCCACAAACCCGACTCTAGCTGTCTTCCTGCTTAGCATTTCCTTTCAATGGTTTGCATTGCTGACATTTCCTTTTTCCATCGTTCTATGAGCACCTTTGGTACGGTATAATGTGAGAGGTAGTAGAACTCTTTGGTCGAACCCTTTAATAATTTCACGTGGTTCTTTTCCATGACCATCGCTTGAGACATATGCATCGGTCAACCCTGGGTCGACACCTTTCATCAGATGTGCCCTCAAAGGCGGAAATTGTAGCGTCTTTCGTTTAGTATCCCGGGAAGATTGGATTTTTTTTCAAGCGAACGTAAAAGTGACAGGATAGTCGTCAGCTGTAACACTCGACAGCTTTTGATCAGGAATTTCGTTGGCCACTCCCCTCGGGCACTTTCACTCCAATACTTTCGTCAAACCGCCATAATGAAACATAAGCTAAAAGCATCCGAGGGTAGGGATACCCAACTGTGAGAGTGTTTGCTGCCTGGGGGTACGCAAGAGGTGTAATAATTTGAATAATCAAAGGCTCAATACGCCATGGAGTATATTCGAAAGAGCAGTAGTGCATACTGACGCATTGTGTAATCATAATTACATCACACCAATTTATCACAAGAATGTCTTGCACTAATCTTATGCTCGTTCACTTCTTCGGTAAAACCTCACTCTTGGGCACTTAATCGCAGGGGAAGGAGTGCCCGAGGGGTAGTGCCCAACGAAATTCCCTTTTGATCAGTTGAATGTTTGACGATTTCCAACGGCTTGGACGTTTTAGCTTTTGCAATATCGAATACAGCCCAACAAACTTCTTCCTGGATCATCTTGGGAGCCACCGGTGGCGAAAGAGAGCGTAAAGTCTGGGAACCAAGTGGGATATGTCTCTATCGAGGGTACACAGCCGGTTCCAGGGAAGAAATGTATCGAGAGCTAACACAACGATGGTAATAACAGAGGGTGAAAAATAAATAAAATGGTTGACCTACATGTTGTGAATGGCCCAGTTACTATATTTTTATATAGACGCGTAGAAGCTCACGCGCCAATAGCATTAAAGACATAATTCAATATACCAGCTGATCTGCCCGCTTTTTACAGCACTGCCAAGAGTATACTTAGCCTCCACAAGCAGCTTTGTGCAATCGGAACGGATTTCTGTTAGAGGAACTCTGCTATATCGGAGCAATGGATGTCATACCATCACCAGCATGAAAGATATCGGTTTGAAGAAATCTTGGATAGGCTTTTTTCCAAACTGGACAGGATAGCAGTAATACTCTCATTTTAACAACTGGTGTCATTCAATACACACGGATGACACAAAAGGCGCTACAGTTCGGTGACACTGTATTAACGTGAAGAAGGTTGAGGGAAAAGCTCCTCTATTAAGAAAGATAGTACTGGCAATGGAGCAGTTTGCCATTTTAAAATCGATCTGCTCGTGGGTACAATCTCGGCGGCAACGAGAAGTTAACCATAATAACGTGGAGGCAGCTCGTCTGAAACGCAATCTGTCCACCTGAAAACAGAATTATAAAGTTCGATCCTAGGGCTCGTGTATTGAAAGATTTAACAATGTAGTGTGCTAGTAGTGCATACTACAGATGTATCAAATCGTAGTGTTTTGGGGGGAAGCGGTATCCTTTATAGTAATGGTGCCGTCCGAAAAAGAGGGAATGATGCTAGTTATTTTGCTCGATGATACCATTGGTCTTTTTCCACAAAAGGATGATGCCATTTCGGTACTCGATGTGTTTTGTCGATCAGAAACCATCGATAGCTAGACAGGCTGTACCGTACTGATTGAACGTTGCCAACAGCCCCCCCTTTGCCGTTTGAAACTATGCCGATTTTAAAAAAGCCGTTGGTCATCTGTCTGTGGTTAGAAACACCATCGTACTGCCAGAAGCTTTCTGAACCTCCAAGTTCTTTCGATCTGCTAGCTTATCCACCCTATGCCGAAAAACCCATCCTTCCATTCCCTATCTATTCCATCATGTTTGATGTTCCACCGCCGTTCTCCAATTTGACACGCACACACGGTATCGCATTTTTCCGAAGAAGATATCTTTTTTTTTTTATTTTAGTTTCACGAGCTCCCAAATGATCTTGGCACCCAGGTCCAAAACCTTGGTAAATAACCGTCAGATAATTTTTTTTTACACGTCAAACCAAAAAATCGAGAAAAAAAAAGCTTAGAACAAGCGCTGGGGCTTGCCCATGGTGGACTTCAAGTACAAAGACTTGACGTTCTGCCAGTTCTTCTTCAACAAGGAGACCAAGAAGTTGATGGACAACATGATGTTGGCAACCAATTCGTCCTCAGTCATGTTGACGTGACCGACGGCGACACCCAAGCAAAGAACCTTCTTCAACTGGAACTTGATGGTGGCACGGATTTCGTTGGACTTGTCAACCAAGCTGTCGTTGTGGGAGACGGGGGTAGGGAACTTGCCGACCTTGTGAAGACCAGGACCCAAAAGACGGGGGATCTGCTTGATCAAAGCTTCGGAAGCAACGAAAGCATCATACTTCTTGGCAAGCTTCTTGATCAACTTCTTGTTCTTGTTCAACTTCTTCAAGTCATCAACAGACTGGAATTCCATACCGCAAGCCTTGGCCTGGTCACAATGGAAAGCATCACCAAGAACACAGACGGAAAGGTTGGGACGGGGAATGTTGGGAAGCCTATGGTAAAAAAAAAACGCGTTGTCAGCCAATCCGGGCTATAGACAGACAAAGCATACGTACTTGATGGTACCAGAGAAACGCTTGTCACGCTGGGGATCGTAGTTCTTCAAACCAATCTGGAGTTCGATGGTCTCGACGAAGTTACGCTTCTTCTCTTCCGAACCGGCCTTGATGGCACGGATGGTTTCTCTGACGGCAGAACCACTGACTTTGCTATACTCAAGAGGTTACATGTCTGGTCGTAGACGGATGGATGGATGGATGTACCTCATGATGCTAAAGGTGGAGAAAGGGAAGGATTCGTCTGTCCGGACGCGATCCGTCCAGATGGGGCGGGCAGTGCTCAGCAAGAGCAAGTCACTCCCATCTCGCTTTTGTATCTCCGACCGTTCGAACGAAAGGAGATATCCCCTCTTCTCCCGTTCACCACACCATACCACCAGCACCACCGTGCCTCCTCGTTTCTCCTTCAGCTTTAACCCCTTAAACCTTTTCTTGTTCTTCTTCTTCAACGATTTGAATTTTTATATAAAGAAATGCATTTATACAATAGGTGAGCGAAAGCAAGCGGGGAGAGGGAGAGAGAAATAAAGAAGCGCCATATCTTCTGTTATTATTATTATTCAGATGCATCTGCATAACCATCTTGTTCTGCATCATCTACTTCGTCGGACAGCCGAGTTATTTGTCGTGAGGATGGAATAAGGGCTGTTGCTGAACGATGAAATACACCAAATTCGTTTGGTATGAGGGGGAGTGTATTCAAATAGTCTCTTAGATCCGTTACGCCTTTTCCGCTAAAGACACAAAATGCCTTGCGTTGCTGGGGCGTGAAGTCTTTTGGTGCAGGACGACAGAATTTCTGAATGTCCTGGCGCATAAAGGCGGCAATTTGGGTAAGACTGAGATGGGTAAGACGATGGCAAAAGTTGACAAGCTGTGTAATAGCGGGTACGGTGAGGTTGAGGCAGTAACTCAGGTGGACACGTTCGAGCGAGTTGGCGATGCGTACATGGCTGGTGAGGGCGTAAATCGATTGGTCGGTGATGTTGTTGCACTTGACAAGACCGATGCGTTTCAGTTTTTGCAAGGTGGCTAGTTCAACGACCGAACGGTCGGTCAGTAAAACACAACAGGCGAGATCCAGATAGCGGATGCGTGTGCAATGACGGGCAAGTTGTATAACGGATTCATCCGTTAGCTGTGAACAGTGTCCTAGATGAAGGTAATGAAGATAGCGACCAAGACGACAGATTTCCCGTAAGCTATCATCGGTGATATTGCTGCATTTGTTCAGACCAAGATTTCGAATTTTTGGGGCGGCACGAATAATATGGCGAACGGATTGATCGGTAATGGATGAAATAGCGGTCAGATCGAGTATTCGTAATTGTTCGTAGTAAGTTCCGGATGGGTATGGCTTTGCGATGGCCGAGGTGGTAAAGGCTGCGTCATTAAGCTTCATGCATTGATTGAGACGGAATTCACGCAGTTCACGGCAATGTGAGAAAATGGCATTCAGTGAATCATTTGTGATATCACAGTTCATCAAGTCTATTTCCAATAAAGCGGGACAATTCTTTGCCAAAGCAATAGCGGATTCATCGCTTAAAGAGGTACAGTTATTCAACTTGATCTAGAAACAAGATGTGTTATTTGGGATGAAAATAAAAACAAAAACTTACTCTTTTTAGGTTTTTACATTGTTCAGCCAATTCCACAATACTTGCATTTGTTACGCCAGAAAATCGTGCTAGTCCTTCTTTGCACATACTTAAATTGAGACCTTGTAAATTTGGACAATTGGTAGAAATAGATAGGATGGTAGTATCGCTTATGTTGGTGATATCACTTAGATCCATAGAGACCAAGTTTTTACAAGCACCACCACTAAGAAGCACCACCAAACCGTCGTCGGTAACATTTGAACAGCCGGTTAATGTAATACGTTCGAGTCTTTCGCATGCTCTGAGACAAATCAAATAGTCGTCGGTAATGTGGGTTGAAAGAGCTGACAGGTTGAGACGACGGATGAAGGTAGTATAAGGATAAAAAGAGGTTTTGGCATTGATAAGGACATTACAAAATGCAAACCATGCATTTTTTCTTGTAAAACTTGGTTTATACCAAAGTGATTCTAATGCGTGGTAACTCCATGCTTTACAAGTAAGAGCACAATTCAATAAATCTGCTGGTCGTGTAAGGTGTTTGAAAATCTGGAGAATAAGTTCGGACGGTATATGCTGCGCAGACATCTTGGAATGACCGATGAGACAAGTAAGAAATAAAGAGGGAGGGGAGAAAAGAAAAAAAAAAAAAAAAGAGAAGAAGAAGAGGAAGGAAACTAAAAAAAACAAAAAAAAAAACTGATTAAAACACACACACACACATACACACACACATATACAGACACACACACACGCACATACACACACACACACACACACACACACACACACTTTTTACAAACAAGCACTTGCTGTGTACCCAAAAAAGGAGGAGAACGGCGAGGTAAATGGGAAAGTTTGTCCGAAAGAATAAGAAAGAGAAAAGAAGAGTAAGAGGAGTGAAAGGGGTTTAAGGCGCTTTTTCTTTATTTTTGCTTCCTTTTTTTTATATATATATATATTTATTTATATACTTTGGTTTGCTTTTTGCTTTTTTTTTTTTTTCATAACGTTTATACTTTTTGCTTTCTTTTGTTAGTTATTTGAATAAGTATACAATATATATAAAAAATAAAATTCGTGTATAACTTTTTGGGGCTAATTATTTTTCCCCTTTTCGTTCTATTGTTGTTGTTGTTGTTGACGACGTAATACATTCAATATAGCTTCTAAACTTATTTCTTTGTCTATCGGAATAGCTTCTGTACATGACCATTTTGCTTGTCTTGTTCGTTTTAATCCAATCATATGTGCATAAGTACCCAACGCCAGACCCAGATCATGGACCAGACTCCGCATATAGGTTCCCTTGCCACTTTCCACCTTGAGTATACATTGATCATTATGAAAATTAACTAAATCTAGTCGATAAATTTGAACGGATCGGGATTCAATCGGTCTAGGTAAAGCTTTTCCTTGACGTGCATAATCGTAAAGACATTTTCCATCCATTTTGAGCGCAGAATAACTATCAAATATGGAAACATCAATAACAACCCTCCTACCCCCCCCGGGTTTATGCAATCACTCACATTGGAGGAACTTGACTAATTTCTCCTCGAAATCGAGGAAGGATAGCCTCTAAACTTTCTTTTGTCAAATGATCTGTACGTCCCTGATGTGTCACTTGGCCATCCGAATCATACGAGTCAGTTGCTTGACCAAATTGAGCTGTCACCTCATATTCCTTTACAAATAAAACACTTCAGTAAACAATTACCCTAATAATTGACCGAACCTTGGTGCCTTGGAGAAACCCATGTAATTGTTTACATCCACTACCAACACCTAATACTAAAGTAAAAAATCAATCTTTTTGTCCTGATCTCTTTTATATGTATACCAAGTACTCCTTCTGCCAGTGGATCCTTAATAAAAGAAAGAAAAAAACGTTTAACCGAAGAAAAAAGAAAAACAACTCAATGTTACCAGTGTGCCTCCATGACCCATCTTGATGCGATGGCGTCGTTTGGATGACGGATCGTCGGGAGGTAATGAAGCTTTTAATTTTTGTGATAAAAAATTCTGCACTTTATTAGTTGCAGCACGTGAAGTCCATCCTTTCGGTTTATAAACTGCAAATACACCATTAAGTGCTTCAACAAGCGTCTGCTTGTGCATCAATAGAGTAAAGAAAAAAAAAAATTAGAACACAGCCACTTCAATCCGTTTTCCTTTTTTCTTTTTTATTTACTGCAGAAACACACCACAACACTTGTTTACTTTCTTGAACCTACGCGTCAGTAAAACAACGAAAAACGTTTTATATTATTTCCTTGAATGGTGTGACAAACATTGTTTTTTTTTCTTCTTATTTCTATTCGAGAGAACCTATTTTATTTTATTATTTCTTTTCTCCTTTTTTATTTCCCCAATCATGACAACAAAAGCCATTCCGAGTGATTTACCGACATTGGATGAAGTCTTGAGTCGTAAAACATTACCACCCGTCTGTCTCTATAATTTTTATATTGTGATGCGGGACAGATTACATATGGAAGAAGTACTCGATTTCTATCTAGATGTACGACATCATGAACTACTTTGGCGTCGCTATGTCAAATCAATGCAACGTTCGGGTCATCTAAGTGAAGAAGATCTCGCTGACGGATACCAATCACATCGTGTTCTTAGTCGACTTTCTCATTCCAGTTCTGTTGACGAAAAGAAATGTCCACCATCTCCCTTATCTTCCTCCACCACGTTAAAACCACCCAAACACAATGACTTTTCAACCCATCAACCACCACAACGTTTATCCAATGTCTCTATTTCCGTACCTGTCCCGGTCATTCGTCCTCCCATCGTGGATGGTACAGACGATCCACAACCAGTTACCGATGAAAAATCAATGCCTAGTCGACAAGACCTTATCGACTCTGCACAACATATCCTATTACGTTATATTGTTCCTTCTGCAAAGAAAGAACTTATGCAGTTACCACCCGAACTAAAAGATACCATTCGAAAAGAACTCGAAGCACAAAGAAATGATCCTTTGGTTTTCGCCGATGCCAAAGAATATGTTTTTGAATACATGCAAAGACAAGCCTATCCCAAGTTTCTTCGACTAAAAGTATGGGGAAATGTTACCTTGTGGCAACAAATGGGTCGTCTTGTTCTTGGTTTATTAGCCTTGTTAGCAGGTTTTGCCACCGCCCTCAGTTTAATCTTCCTCGGACATCCACCCTGGGGTATACGCTTTTGGGTAAAAAAAAAAAAAAAAAAAAATCCCCTTCATCCAATAACAATTTTTTTTAGGCATTACTACCCATTTGGGTAGGCGTTTTTAACCTCTTTGTGTTTCTCTCAGGATTAGATCCCCTTTGGGTACTCCTCTTTAACGTCAGGTAAGAAAAACAGAAGAAGAAAAAAAAAGGGTAGCTCATCATCGTGTTGTGTAGTGAGACGGTCACCTTTCGCTTTAATAAGATTGCTCAACCACGCGTTAAACAAATTCTTTGGTCAAGATCCATTTGGTTACTTTTAACAAGTTTAATTGTTGCCGTTATTATCACCATTATTTTTTGCGCCGTACCCGCAAGGAGACTTTAAGGCTTCCCACCGTAGAAAAAAAACAAAAAAAAAGAACGATAACTGTATAAACCCTTCTTTTCCTCTC
The DNA here is from genome assembly GCA_000697495.1 of Saksenaea oblongispora B3353. Taxonomy (NCBI): domain Eukaryota; kingdom Fungi; phylum Mucoromycota; class Mucoromycetes; order Mucorales; family Saksenaeaceae; genus Saksenaea; species Saksenaea oblongispora. The sequence goes on along the minus strand of JNEV01001072.1, from coordinate 36,231 downwards.
CTATTTGCCACCCACCATGTATTCCACATGCATTCGTTCTATAAAAGGTAGTTGACCCATGCATTTCACATTCAACGCAGAAAATAAAAAAAAATTAAGATCGACTCTTCTCTCTTTTTTTTTTTTTTTTCGAGCTTTATGTTGTTAAAAATCGGGGAACTTTTCTCTGTAGGGATCAGGAGCTGGTAATCCGTACTGTTCGTTTGACTCTGGATAACGTTCAAAATGACTTGCATCCCCATCACCCCGGATCGTCGGGATGTACGGTGCTCGAATCTGGCGATTGGCGACACGATCAAAATCAACACCGAAAAACCAAGGATGACGTTTAATATCCTCCGCGCCATTCTTTAAGTTGCCATAACGACGTGATAGATCTGCTGTCAGTAATCGTTTCAACAGATCCTTGGCATGTGGATCAAAATAACTAGGCCATCGAATCTTGCCTGCCAAAATCTTTTCATATAATTTTAAATGATCCTCATCATAAAAAGGTGGATATCTAGAGATTTCACAAATCATCATCAGTGTCTTTTTTTTTTTTTCCTTTTACTTTTTCTCACTTACCCTGCCAACATTTCAAAAATCAAAACACCTAAACTCCACCAATCAACAGCTTTACCATACCCCTTGGATTGGATCACCTCGGGTGCTGTAAAGGACCCTTGTCAACTATGTCTTCTCTCCCTGTTTTTTGTTGTTCCTTACCAAGATAATCAGGCGTACCGCACAATGTCCAAGTTACATCAGGCACATGTTTTGCAAATCCAAAGTCGGTGATTTTAATATGTCCGTGGGCGTCTAGTAACAAGTTTTCTGGTTTCAAATCTCTGTAAACAATGTCCTTGCTGTGAAGATAGGCCAAAGCCAATGTGACCTCGGCTGCGTAAAATTTCGCCACATGGTCTGGAAAACGCTAATGCAACTATAAGATAAAACCCACAAACTCCCTTCCCTCCCCCTCCCCTTACCTTGCTTTTTCGCAAGACACTAAATAACTCTCCACCAGGGACATAGTCCATCACCATATAAGCACGTTCATCATCTTGGAAAGTACCCCATAAATTCACCAGGAACGGGTTGGCAACCGCTTCAAGAATACGTTTTTCGTCATTTGTATGCTCCACTTGTTTCAATCGCACCACCTCTGACTTTTTAAGCACCTTGATTGCATAATAACGATTATTGTGTCGAGATTGTGCAAGATGGACTCGTCCAAAAGAACCAGTACCCAATGTACGGAGTAAATGGAAATCTTCCAGTTTAAGTCTAGGTCGATTTTTACGCTGCTCCAGTACTTGGCGATCGTATTCTTGGTATCGCTGTCGCAAAGCCGAACGTTGTTGCGCTTTTAAAAAAAAAATAAAATAGCTCAGCTTCTTTTTTTTTCTTTTTTTATTTCTTTCGTACCTCGTTGATCATGAGCTTCTGCTACGGCTAATGCGGCGGCGGGTGTTGTTGGCACTCCCTCTGGTTCTTTTTCTTTTTCTTTTTTTAGCATAAATGGTGCATTGAGGATCAATGATTTACGAGACGCGTACCATCGATTTTCATATCTTCTACTGAATGTCGTGGAGTATCATAACTCATCTTTTCTTCCCGAGGTTCCTCCTTGACTTGAGGGAGAGACCATGCTTGCGCAGGATCATTCGATGAATGTATTGAAGAAGATATAGACGATTGAGGCGTACGAAGTCCCGTACGGACCTCTTTATCATCTACTTTCGTTGTACCATGACCCGTATGGCCTGTATGACGTGCCTTATCAATAATCTTATTAAAAAAAGACATCTATACGAAAGAAAAGCGTAAAAAAAAAAGAAAACGGGAAAAAAAAAAGAGGAGAAAAAAAAAAAAGAAAAAGGACTGCTCAATTTTTTTTTTCGTTTGATTCGGCGACAGACTCATAAACAGAGCCAATGTCCATTGTTTTGCTTCATTTGCATGGTTGCACGGCGAGTCAAATCTTATCTTTTTTTTTTTATTACCGCCACCCCCATCGTGGATCTCTCTCTCTTCATTTATAGGGTTTGTCATGCCAACGAAGTAAGAAGGAAAAGTACAATCTCAACTGTTACAAGTCTTTCTTGTCATAAAAAAAAACTTGTTCAACTTAACAACATTTTTTATTTGTGGCGTCGGTGGCTGTCACTGACATCTTCTTTTCTTCTTCTTCTTCTTTTTCTATGAGAATACGGTTGTACGAACATATGTACCCATGGAAGAACCCACCACAATAGGTTACCGTATGTTGCATAAATTCCGGTCAGAAATTGATTTTTCAACAACCGAAATTTGGGGCCCTCATCTTTTCTTGACAACCCCAAAACCGTATGCAACCCCCATATACCTATCCGATCACTGGTCTGTTATTTTTCCTAGCACATCCACAGGTAAGCCCTACGTAAATCAAACAACCGTATTCACTGACGTTTCTTGATCATAGCTATGGCTAAAAACACTGTGTCCATTTCTTCTCACCTTGATTTTTGGTATTCTTTCCCTTGTTTTGTCCTTCGTCTTTCTTCTACCATTACAAGCCAATGCACTTATATATGCTAATTGTCCGGCATGGCTTGCATGGATCGTCTCTGTCATCTTTGTTTTGCTGGAATCCGCCATTCTCGATGTCATTTTCTTCGCCATTCTTCTTCCCATTTTTCAGGATGCACTGTTTGATGCTACATTAACCGCACGTGGACTTTCCCGTATGTTTGAAACACGCGTTCCTGTGTCCGGTCTGCTCCTATGCTGCCGTGGTGTCGGCTCGGGAATAGCCCTCGTATGGGTCCTTGTCTTGGCGCAAGTAAGTAAATCCCGTTCTTGTTATAAATTGCCTCTGAAACGCCAGGGATTTAGATCCTCATCCTGATCATTACCGCACCGCTCCATTTAATCCCAGTCGTTGGAACCGTCTTGGCCTGTTATATTAACGGATGGCCTGCTTGGTAAAATAGGAACAGGAACAATAAGAATGAGACTTACCCTTTTTTAGTTGGGGACACCACATTCACTACGATCTCGAGTTCCGTGGATTTACCGTAGCCGAGTCTCGAGAATATGCTTGGCGAAAACGTGCCTCCTACTGCAATTTTGGTGCGGTAGCAGTGGCATTGGAACTCGTTCCCTTTTTCAACCTTCTCTTTATGTGGACCAACGTGGTAGGAGCCGCGTTATGGGTTGCAGATCAATATGAACGAAACGAGGCAGAAATTGCAAGACAGTTCAAGCGTCAGCAGCAAACATCGGGCAACACCTCCGTCGCTTCGCTTTACCCCTCCGTCAAAAGCCCAAGCTCCTTCGTTCCCTCCATCAGCAGTAGCGAACAAAATCGATTGCTACATGGCGCTAGTAATGAAGGGTATGGGTCTGCTAGTGGGATATAGCTATCCTGGGCATGACCCCTTGTTTCTGACACTATATCTTGTAGAGTATGCAAATGAACAGTCCCTCACGCAACAACTAAAGACAAATAAATGCTAGACGCACACACAGCAGAGGGTTCCGTTCATCCTATCACCTCTTCTTCTTCCTCGACTTTCTTTTTACAACATGCTTTGTTTTCTTTCTTTCCTTCTCATCATGAGAGGACAACAGGGGTTAACTCCTGGATCAATTTCTGTTTAAACGTAATATAGTCATGTCCTTTGTTGCACCTATCTTGGGCATGCCAAGAAAAAAGAATAATAAAAAAAAGAAAGAAAGAAAAAAAAAGGAAAAAAAAGAAGCCGCTCTCATTGCTCTTGTATTGTACGACAATGTTAGAGAAGAGAAAAGATAGGCTTATCATGTGTACACAGACATTGGCTGAGCCAGTGGAGCAGTTAAATTTAGCAGAGGATTTGAGGAGTCCGACCCGTTTTTTTTTTTTCCTGTAGTTCCTGGCGTACTGACCACTGTATCACAAGAGCGCCTCTTTTTCCTACTCATTCTTTTTTACCATCATGGCACAGACGCATCTGTCGCCACACCATCAGTCTCAAGCACGACCTTTATCGGAAGCACTGACGAATAATTCACCTTGGGATTCCGACGATGATCTCCCTCAACCTGTCCTGCCATGGATGAAATCGGAATCGCATCACTCACTTGGTGCCGTCTCCCGTAGTTCAGTTGACACCAATAGCTTGCACGTCGTCAAACGCTATCAACCCGATCCAAATATGAAAAAGAAACAACGATGGACAGCGCATAAATGGTGGCTCCTTTTTTCAAATACAGTGGTACATACAACCCAAAGAGAAAAAAGAAAAAGAAAATAACATGCTTGTAGTTGTTTTGTTACGGATTAGGCATTTTGTTACTTGCCCTCTTGACCTTCTTTAAATGTAAGCCTGCCATTGAATTAATCCTTTCTCAACATGGCTCTAGTCTATCTCCGAGCGGATGTTGTAATCGTGGGTGAACGGATGATCCTCAATCGTAGGTTTCTTGCAAAAAGATACTTCTTTTTATGGTATTATTTTCAGCGGACTAATCCTCTTGGTTACACAAACTAGTTGTGACGGCTACCGGCGCCATTTGCCTTTTCACGTCGCTGGTCGGCTACGTTGGTATCATGTTAAATAACCGTGCCGTCTTGACCTTCTACAACCTCCTCCTATGGCCTTGCTTCGGCCTTATTGCCGCCATTGGCTACGCTGCCTACCGTAAAAAGAAATGGAACATCGAGGTAAGAAGTACCTTGCTTTTGATTGCAGATCCGCTCATGCCCCCCTCTCTAGGGTAAACTGTCCTATCAATGGCATTATGATTTAACATCGGATGGCCGCGCACGCATTCAAGCCAACGTAAGCCCTTTTTTGTCCTTATTTTCTTTACTCCCCCGCCACACGGATCTAGTTGCATTGCTGTGGTTACAAATCATTTATGGATTATCACGAACGCTCCAACAAATGTTTCCCCCGCACCCTATTACCCGGCTGCAAATTCAAGTACCAACAATTTACCAAACAAGCATTGGACTTGACCTGGATCGTCGCCTTCTCCGTGGTCCCCGTCCATCTCTTCGTTTTATTCTCCGCCCTCCTTTGCTCGAACCACATCAATCGCAAATTCGGCAAAGGACTACCACCCAAACTTTATCGCCTGGATTACCGCGGCCTTGTCACAGGCACTCCCACCGCCAGCTCCATCAACCTTCATCGTGATGGTTTGCAACAACGACGAATGACATAATCCTTAGAATATCCCATCCTTGTTTTTTTTTACCAAAGTTACACACCGATCATAAAAATAGTCGACGCTATTTTAAAAAAGCATCCACTCTTTTCTTTCTTTTATTCCTCGTTTCTCGTTGATTTGCTATCCTCCTCCGCCTGTTTTTCATTGCCAGACGACCCCTCTTCCTGTGCGTCGGGTTTCGTCTTTTTGTGGCTGTCCTCTTGGCAGCCCTCGGACGAATGGCTTCGTTTTCTTAAATTAGATGCTAACGTGTCCTCCTCGTTTCGTTGATCATTGGATTCCATCCGAAGGGATGTGGAAGGAGACCCTGCTTTGATAGGCGGCAGCTCGACCTTCTCCCTCTCCTCTTCTTCTTCATTCTCCTTTTGTCTTGAAGCCTCTTTCATCGGATGGTCCGCGACCTCCGCCGCATGGAACGACTGCGTGTACGAGAAGGATGGCGGCCCCTGCTCATAAGGCCGTGTAGGAACAGGCTCACGCAGTCGTGGGACAGGTAAATGCGGGTGGGCTTCGTGCTCTGCTGGCATGGCTTTGCCATACGCTGACGGGGAGTGACTTGCCCGGTCTCTCGCTTGTGCATAGTCGGACGGCGTCAGTGGACGGCGCTCATCCATGTCCGGCCGTCGTTGGTGTGGGCGTGGAGAGGGCTCCCCGAGCATCGGGAGCTCCGTGCTACGTTCCTGCGGTGGCTGCGTTTTGTCTGAGTCTCTTTCTGTTGCAATGAGAACACGCTTGACAAACGGTACTTACTTGAACCAAACCGGGTGGTTTCTCCTCCGGTGGCCGTTGGCGTGACGCTGTCTGGTACCCGGCAAAACTGGAGGGCGGGCCAGAGGGCGCTGACGGATGGTAGGGAGAACCGTTCAGAGGATGTGTTCCTCCACTTTGATAATGGCTAGGATTCTGCACATCGCGTGGCGTTGGCGTTGTACTATCGCGTGGTTAGGACGGCATGCCTCCTCCTCCTCCTCCTCCTCCTCTTCTCTTGTCTACCTTTGTGAGCCTTGCGACTTGCGTAGCAGTTCGAGACGCTGTTTAATATGCGGATTGCTGGGATCCAGTTCTGCTGCACGTTGGTATGCTTCCAGAGCATCTTGCACCTGGTTGTTGCAGGACTCGTACAATGTGCCGAGATTGTACCAAACCTCGCTGATATACGGATTTAAACGGATGGTGCGGCTGTAGGCATCCAGTGCATCGTGGTACTACACGGAAAAAGACATCAACCACAACCCCCTTTCCCAAATGTGCTTTTCTTACTTGGTTGATCTGGTAGTAAAGCACGCCAATAGAGCACCAGAAGGTTGCGTTTCGTTCGTCACGGTACACCGCTTGCTGGTATGCTTCGTAAGCCTTGTGATAGTTCTGTTCCGCCATGTAACAACGACCTAACAAGTACCACGACTGTGCGTCGTTGCTGTCGGATTTCAAGGAACGTGTAAGGTAGTCAATGGCAAGAGGCTGATTGCAGAACGATGTGGTTTGCTGATGGTACAGCCATCCAAGTTGCTGTAACACTTTTGCATGATCCGGGTTCTCGGACAGGACACGTTCGTATGCCTCTTTGGCAAGATCGTACTACCAATAAACATAAATTACCTGTTTCGTTTTGTCGCGCGCAGTGACGCTACCTCTTTTTGTTGTTCGTAGACATGACCCATCTGGAACCAAATATCCGATTCCGTCAAGGGCCGTGGGGGTGAATGAAACGTATAGCGAAAGCACTGACGCGATGGATTCGCCAGTAAGAAAACATGGGTCATGGTATAGTAACACAAACCTGGAGCGAGAGATCGTATTTTTGCTGCTGCTTGTAGATAATGCCCAGCCGGAAATAAATTTCATTGGCCTTTTCAAAATTGGGGTCCATTTTCATGACAGCCGAAAATGCTTCTTCTGCATGCTCCAATGATCCGTAACGGTCATAGAGAATACCGATGCCATACCAAAGCTTAGGATCCTGTTGCAAATGATTCATACTACATAACACACCCGTCTTTCCTCTAACCTTTGGATTGGATAAATGGTACAATGCTTGCTGATACGCATGGTAGGCTTCCTGCAGACTCTCCATCATCAAGTAACAATGGCCCAAAGCTGCCCATGTTTCACCATGATTTTCTTGGATCGCCAAGATCCGTTTAAAATAGTCGACAGCCTATGTGCTGGTTTGGAACAAATGCGAAAAACACACACAACACACACACACACACACACAAAACAGCAACAACAACAACAACAAAAAGAAAAAAAAAAGATATATGTATTGTCTTTTCATTGTTGACCTACCCGTCCAAACTGCTCACGACCCCGGAAAAGCGACGCGATCTTCGTTAAAACGCTGACGGAATATGGATTATGCCGCAGAGCCGAATCGTAGCAAAACGTTGCTTTCTCATAATCGGCCATCATTTCTGCTAGACTCCCTTTTAAAGAAATAGGATAAGTTTCAGCAGGAAAAAAAAAAAAAGACACAGCTTGTTCTGGAGGCATACCCATAGATAACCACATTTGCTCATTCATGGTAGCTAACTTTTGTACGACAGTTCCTGTCTGCTGTGATGGTGCGCTCGTCATGACTACAGCAGGATGCATTCAGTAGAGATGGTTGTAAACGGATGACTTCCTTATTCACTCTGCCGATAGCAACTCGAAAATGCTCCGACCCTGTTGCTCAGGTCCCAACTTTGATTTGGTCACAGTCACACTTCTTTTTGCCACGCATCCTTCCGCACCGAAGCGTGTATTGAAAGGGAAACATTTGCTTTTCCTATTTGTTTGCGGGCAATCATTAATGTCTTTGCGTGGTTGGTTAAAAATTTTTTTACGGAACGGCACATATCATGTATGTGCTAGTTCTAAATAGACGTTTGCGTTGGATGTAGTACGTTTTGCGTCGAATTAAAAGTTGGCTACGCGCACAGAAAATTTTCTGTGCGCGTAGTAATTCCCTTGGTCTTGATAACATGGAATGGTTCATTGTGTTTTCAGATAAGGAAACGTTCCACCCAAAAAACCAACCATTTAGAAAAAAGGAAGATCGTTCCTTTTCTTGTTTTCTTCGGCTCTGTTCATAAAACATCAATGGTACGTACTGGGACTGGCTATAAACATAGGATCACTCATGACATCCAAATACAAGAGGTATTAACCATGAATAAATTCTTATGCCAAGTTTGACGGTTTAACTGATGGACGCATGCTAATTTCGTCCTTGGCGCAAAATTTGTTTAAAGCGTAAAAATTTATTCAGTAAACAGTACATCTTAACAAATCATCCTCTACTTTTGAGATCAAAAAAGATAAAAGCGGTATGTTTTTCTTGACTGCTGAAAGTATTTGCTGGAGGATGTGATGATAAAAGATATAGACAGGAGTTAGAGAGAGACATGAAGAGAGAGAAAGAGAGAGAGACAGAGAGAGAGAGAGAGAGAGACCGCGCGAGCGAGAGCAGTGAGAAAGAGAACGAGAAAAGGAGAGAACGCGATCTTAATCGACAATTAAATCCTTAACACACCAGTCTTCGTAAGATCCATCGGGCAATGTGCGTCGCACGATCAGTGGAATCTTCTTTTCTCGCAGCTCTCGTCTCGCGATCAGAAGCGGATCCGATTCCCCTTGTAGTTCCACCATCACAGGTGCCCCCAAACTAACCAAAGCTATATCAGCTTTGCGGTAGGGCCCACAGGACGCGTATTACCTGATCTGCAAAGCGCGTGTGCCTATCACTCTCGCCTTTTCATATTTTGTCATGTATGGCGTTGTGACCTTTTCTTTGTTTTCGCGTGGTGATGGTGCATCCGTCGAACTTGCATTCACAACTTCCTCAATGATATTGGTATGCTCCTCGTCAATAACTTCCTCTTCTTCCTCTTCCGGTTCTAATTCCTCCTCTACTGGCTACTCGAATGAATATTTTTCCATCGCCGCCGGTGCTCGTATTACCTCATCAACCTGATCGTCATAACTATACGCAGGATATATTCGTTAATATCGTGTTAGACATTGAGATGCATCCAAGCATACTCATAATCATATTCTCTCTCAAAGTCCTCAGCATCAGACATGGTCCAAGTCAAAGAGTGAAAGGTGTTTTCCCAACTCTTCTGGAATTTACAAATTGTGTATTTTGCATGTGACTTGGACGCCGAAATCTGCTTCCAAATTTCGTGGGAACAATATTTAGCCGAAGAAAACACGAAAATGATCGATCTGACACCTCAATGACTCCACTGTTTGTCGAAAAACCAAGTTTACGCTATATCCTATATGTGAACCTTAATATATGGAAACATTTCAAATTCCCTTGCGTGCTTTCCATTCGTGGATGGCAATGGGTGCCACATCGTTTTTGCGTTGGAAGTAGAGAAACGATATCTAAAGAAGAAGAGCGTTCCTTTTCTTTTTCTACCCCAAATCTGTGTCCACAGAAAAATGAGACAGTCGACCTACGAGGGGACCCATAAGTGTTTCCCCCAAATAAGTAGGCCATTTCAAACAGGTGAAAGGGTATATACCCAGCCTTTATTTGCTCACTTGGATTGTATCCCACTTCGATTATGTGACATCAAGGAATGGCATAATCTCAATAACTCCACCTCTGATATTGTCCTCCACTTTTTTTCTCACAATAAAAAGAGATTCAAAAAAGTACAACCGCGCAGCAGTTCCTCATTCTCGTCATTTAGCGTCGCTTTTTCCGCAGCGTTACTTAACTTTCACATGTCTTCCGCTAGGGAAAACTGGAAGTAGGCATTGGGGGAGGGGAATCGACGGCACCAGGAATACATCCGCACCGCTACAAATCCAATAACATCAATTATTCCATGTTATTTGATGGTATTTACGTTCCTGCTGAAAACGACAAAGACAAAGAGGCTGAATGGAAGGGCATACTGCATGTTTTTGCAACTAACGACAACTAAATTCTCAGACGAATATCCAGGAGGAGGTCAGATTCAAAGACGCTAGAGATTGACCATGGCACTAACTTTGGCATCAACATTATATCAAGGAAACACGCTTACAGCGGTACCGAGCATGCTCGGAAATGATAAAGGTGACAAACATTTTTTGTACACATATGGTATAAATCAGTGTTAGACTGAAAGATACGATTGACAACAGAGATTTTGCACTTTTAAAGCTAGTTTATTCAACCGCTTTATGCAAGAACTAATTCTTCACAATGCAATTACTGTGAAGAAAACAGTATCTTGAAGACATCGATAATATCCGTAATTCTTACATTGTAGGATTGCACAGCGCATGGATCTTTACGTGGCGGCAAAATGCAGCTTATCATATCGCCATAACTTCAGCATGATTGATTATCGATATAAAGCTTGCCGCGCGAACTAACCCTATCATCATGGAGGGAGTAAGATCCGTTGTGAGGTTTGTTTTTTCAGGGCGGCGCAGGTCATGCAAAGGAACCCTTTCACACCCTCTTGACGTCTAAACTTTTCTCTCCACGAAGAGAGGACGAACCTAAGGGGACCCCTTGTAGCCTCCCCCTTTAAGGTACGTATAATGATGCCGACAGTCTTTATTAGGAACCAGGACTTGAACTGAAAGTAAAATCAACATAAAGAGAATAGGTGGACCGAGACGAAAGAACACTTTCTTCTATATGCTGCTGGTTCGTATCAAAAGTGACAGGTGATGTTGATTACGCTAAGTATGTGCTTTGAACTGCTCATTTCTGTCCTAGACAGAGCGCCCGGTGGAGGGACTTAAGGACAGAAACCCGGATGACTGTGTCCTGGAGACTTAGTCAGCTGTTTCATGATCGTAGTGAAGCGATACGAGTGTTTATCACCAAATATTCTTTCCAAGGCAAGTGGGCTGTGTATCTTTCAGAAGCTTTATCTGTTTTGTGATTGATGCAAGAAGTAATAGATGCTCGAAGAAAAGATGATTATCCAGATGGAAAGCACGTGACAGATAATTCGACACCAGGGCACCAATTAAACGAACGTGTTGGCCATCTTCGTTTCCCTTTCGAGTATCGGCCTGCATCTCTCAGTGGACAGCGATAGTAAAAAGCATCTTTAACGCCCAACGGATAACGAATAGATCTCGGATTCCTGAAGTGGGAAGAAAAGGAAACTCACAGTAGGGATCTTCTCGAGATCTGCCTTATCTACGACGAGTATGCAAGATAAACCAAAAATAGTAGCACGAGTTATCAGGCTTTGGACGGAGCACAATAATCAGTTGCTCCCTCCCTCTTATCGAATTCGATAAAAAACATTGCATTCACTTTTTCTTACATTCTCCTTGAACGATGGCCACTATTTCTAATCCACATACGTTATCCAAATACCTACGTCTTGATCAACGAGGTTTTGTTCAAGTCGAGTACATCTGGATAGATGGATTTAACCAATTACGATCCAAAACGAAAACCGTCTCAAAAGTCCCACTTCAACCCAACGATCTACCCGAGTGGGATTTTGACGGTTCATCCACAGGTCAAGCAAAAAACCATTACTCAGATACCCTTCTTCGTCCAGTTGCACTCTACGCGGATCCTTTTCGGGGTGGAGACAATAAACTCGTACTGTGCGAAACCTATAATCCCGTATGTTTCTGTTTTCTTTTCTTTTTTTCTTAGCTGAATCTTTCGTTAAGGATGGCACTCCACATGTCACCAACCATCGCCACGCTTGCAAAAAGATCATGGATATGTACGCAGAGGCCGAACCTTGGTTCGGGATTGAGCAAGAATACATGGTGATGGATTGTAGTACAGGCAGGCCATATGGATGGCCTCGTCATGGGCACCCTGCACCGCAGGTACAAACGGGAAGGAAAAGAGAAAAAAGGACATGGTTTACCTACCCATTTTTGATTTTTAGGGAAAATATTATTGCGGTATCGGTGCTGGCACCATTTTTGGTCGGGATATTATTGAGGCGCATTACCGGGCGTGTCTCTTTGCGGGTCTCACTATCTCTGGCGTGAATGTGGAGGCTGCGCCATCTCAATTTGAGTTCCAGATCGGTCCATGTGAAGGCGTTTTGGTTGGGGACGAGTTATGGGTAGCTCGTTATATCCTTGAACGTGTAGCCGAAGAATTTGGCATCGGGATCTCCATTCACCCCAAACCTGTGGAAGGTGATTGGAACGGCGCCGGTTGTCACACAAGTACGTTTCGAAAAAGGAAAAAGAAAAAATTTACCAAGACAAAACAACAAATAGATTATTCCACAGCTGCCATGCGAAGAGAGGGAGGGCTGGATGCAATGGATCAGGCGATCGAGAAAATGAGCTTGAAACACTTTGAGCATCTTGCCGTGTACGGTGATGACAACGATCTAAGGTTGACGGGGCGTCATGAGACAGGTCACATTGCTGTTTTTTCGTATGGATTTGGCAACCGTGGCGCATCAATCCGTGTTCCCCGTCATGTCGCCATGCAAGGCAAAGGTTATATGGAAGATAGACGGCCAGCATCCAACAGTGATCCCTACAGAGTCACAGCTATTATGGTCGAGTCTTCCCTTGGTCCTGATAACAGGATACAGTCAAACTTTTCATTTGTATAAACCCCACTTTCAAAGTCATAAAAGCTACAGCTCTTCCGCTGAGTCTTGCATTCAATTGGTGTAATAAAAACTTACTCGACTACACACGAGTCAAGTAGGGTTACACTGAACCAAGATAGATCATATCGCAGGAGAGTGTATGGCAAGAATACACACGAACACATCCATGATTCAGCTGCGTAATTAAAACCAAAGAGGGTACTCGAGCACATCGAAATCATTTCCTATTGCTCTAAATGCTCGAACCTGCTGATGCACATGAGCGATGACACAGTTGACATCCATTGCCATCTCGACACTGCAATGACAGCAGGGTAGACCGGCACACCCCCAGACAAAGCGCAACATACTCGGTCGTTTAAGCCCAGCTACAACAAACGTAAACGTAGTAATCTATTACAAAACGTTACGGTCTTTTAGTACCTGAAGCAACACTATTATACGTTCGTATCATCGGCTTCGTGTATCTCCGGGGAGACCCCGGACCACTGGAGTCGGTTTTTTTTTTATTAAATCAAAGGGTAAAAACCATTTCTATAGCAATGACGTTTTTTTTAGCAACTACTTAAGCACCTGTGTTGGTTGGATCATTTGTTGGCACAGGACCTAGTCTTCGTGCCATGGGATCATCAAATTGATAGAGTCTGTCCGGCTGGTTACTTGTTCGCATGGCATCGTTCATAAAACCCTTAGGTGCCTTGTTGGCTTCTTCGACTTCCTCCTTTGATTTCTTCTCTTCCTTATCCTTGGAGGATTTCTTGTCTTTGTGACCGAAATGAGGGAAATGCATGGATATCTGGGGTAAAGCAAGAAAAAAAAAAGAATGAATTTCCCATATTTATATACTTATGCGGTTTCAGATGTGGAACCGGTCAAACGGCAAAATATTTTGCCAAAGGAGGACCCTTTTTTTTCTGGCGTAAAAAAAAAATAAAAATTTCTTCCTTTTTCGCACGGTACCTTTTTATCACGATGGTCATCCAAAAATTGCCAACACGCCAAAACGTTCAGAAGATACTCCAACATTTTGGTGTTTCTGAGGGTGTTATTTATTTGAAGGGACAGGTGATGCAAGAGAGGGATGATACCGATGTTGAATTGCCCTTCCGTCAAGAAAGCAACTTCTTCTACGTAACAGGTACACGCGTATTCTTGCGAATAACAATTCATCCTTGTCTCCAGGTGTTTCGGAACCCGACTTCCATGTTGTAATTGACCTGGCCACAAAGCAGGTTCAACTGGTTGCTCCCAACCTTGACCCCGCCGCAGTGATGTGGATGGGTATGCCAGACTCCTTGGAAGCCTTGGCGTCCAAGTACGACATCGACCACGCCATTTACTTTGATCAGCTCAATGAAGTGTTATCCAAGGCAACCGTCGTCTATACATTGCCACGCATCAGTACCAAAGCATTGGACCTCACCAAAGTCAAATTGGCCACAGAAGAACAGAACAAAGCCTTGTACACTGCCTTTTGCGAAGCACGTACCGTAAAGTCAGATTGGGAAGTCGAACTCATCCGCCATGCCAACAAGATTTCCTCGGATGCTCATAGCAAGGTAAAAGAAAAAAAAAATTTTTTTTGATGGCGTGTTCCTCATTTCCTGCGAACTGCAGCTTATGCAAACCGTGCGAACCGGTATCAATGAGTCCGAACTGCATGCATTGTTTTTGTATGAATCTGCACGTAAGGGTGCCTTCTTCCAATCCTACTATCCCATTGTTGGTGTTGGCATGAATGCAGCAACATTGCACTACAACAAGAATAATACCCCCATCGAAAACCCTACAGACCTTGTCCTGGTCGATGCTGGAGCTGAATACAACTGCTATGCTTCAGATATCACCCGAGCGTTCCCTGTCGGTGGAAAATTCTCTGAGGAGGCGTCTGTCATCTACACAATTGTGCTCGACATGCAAAAGGTATGTGCAGACGGATGACCCGTCCATTTACTTATTTGCTTTCAGGCATGCCTTGCAAAATGTAAAGCAGGCGTTCCTTACGAGTCCATTCACCAAGTGGCCCTGGAAGTCGCTTGCGAAGGACTTGTCAAGGCTGGTATCCTCGTTGGCGACAAGCAGGAATTACTGGACAGCGATGTCGTCGCTGCCTTCTTCCCTCACGGAGGTAAGTGAACATTATCTGATTCACGCGTGCGTTGATTGTTACGATGCAGTGGGTCACATGTTGGGATTGGATGTCCATGATGTAGGCGGCTACCCAGAAGGTGTCGAACGAATTGACCGACCTGGCTACCGTTATCTCCGTATGCGCCGTACCCTTGCTACTGGAAATGTGCTTACAATCGAACCCGGTGTCTACTTCTGCGACTTTTTGATCGATCCTGTGCTCAAGTCGGAAGCCACCAGCAAGTACATCAACCAGGCCGCATTAGACAAGTACAAATCCGTAGGCGGTGTCCGTATCGAGGATAACATTGTCATTACGGATGATGGTTACATCAACTTGACAACTGTACCAAAAGAAATCGGAGAAATCGAAGCCTTGATGGCTTCCAGCTCGGAAAACGAGAACAAAAAAAGAAGACTCGAAGCCTAAACTGACAATCAGTGGCTTCTGATTCAGTAAAATAGCTACAATTTTTTTTTACCCTTTCCAAGAAAACAGGTTTTTGTTACAAAATAAAAGTAAAAAATGCTTGTTCTTGATTTGCCTTCTGGACTGAATACGCTTTTTTCTTACGTAGAATGAAAAGGAATCAAGTTCCATTATCCAGTAGGATACCTGAACTATCGCCAATAAGAACTAGCTACGTGCCTCAAAAACAAAATTAAGAGTTCCTTCCAATTGCAGAAAAAAAGGAAATATGTAGCAAAAAAAGTAATCAGGACATACCCAAAAGGCAGTGTCCAACTTTTCGCAGAGAATCCCACAAAAGAAAGGTATTCTATGGAGATCCTCATGGAGAATGTGGAGGCAAAGAGACGGAACAAAATAGGGCCAGAGATGAAGGAAAAGCTGGAGAATAGAAGACGTCCATTACTATACAACTCGCAGCTTTCCAAGAGCAGGAATTTGTGATCACAATCTACGATACAAAACATGCTGTACTAGGACTCCGTCGGGTTATTCAATGTAATGAATGACATAGAAAGAAGAGGGAGACGAAATGACATTTACTCATCTCTACCCACTTGGTCGTGTCTAAACGATGTACTCTCGTCAGTACCATGGTACTGATGAAAACATCCTTAGAAATACTAAAAATCGGATGCCGGTAGACAGCTATGGCTTGAGACTGGATCGGGACATCCCATGGCCCAGACCAGAAAACCTCAGCATACTGAGACTTGGCCAACATGTATCCTAGGTAGTATGGCCTACCAATTGAAAACCTACTCATGACAAGCCCTATTAAACAACACTTGAAAATGCAACGTCTTTGAGCAATACCAAAAAGAAATATGAGGTGCACTTGCTGCAACCAAAACAATTGAAGCAAGCAGAGCCAATATTTCAAAAACAAGGCTCAGATACCCGTAGGTCCTCTAACCTACGATGCGGCATGATTTGGCCTGCTTGACTACCAGCGAATTGTTGTACCTGACCCCGTTTCATATAATTTTTGTTAACCTTGTCATCTTGCAAATGAATTATTATTTTACGCATCACCTTATGTGTTTCTTCGTCCTTTTTATCTAAAGTATATGTTGTATCAAATGAAAAACTGGAGACAAGAGAGTAAGCGAGACTCTGAATTATTTTCTTTATTGATATTTTCTTTGTGCTATTTAAATGTTTTCATAGTGTTTGCGGGTAATGGCGTAATAGAGGGGTTTGTAGATATCTTTAGATGATCCTTTACTAGATCGGTGTTCATTCTGATTAATTGTTATTCTGTGTCCGCTTATGATCTCAGAGACAGATGGAAGGGGCTGAAACGCATTTAGAATCCATATCTAATAAAAGTAATCACCGCTAGTAGCTTTAGCCGTGTTCAGACTTGTTGTTCTAATTGCTGTATAGCAAATGTAAACATGTCGGATATGACAGTATACTATTCAGCGCATTGAAGAGAGGGCTTGTTGTACACTCAAAACTGTAGTTGCACAGCGCTTTTGTGTAATAGGTCAAATACCCAAATAGCGAGCCATTGCTCTCTCAGTCTAAAAAGTATCATTGATCGTAGCAAAGAGTAATATTTGATGAAGGGCGGCTTCCCTGGACCTATGGTCATGACAGCTGTCGTAACGGTGGATATGTCCTGATATGAGTTATCTTCCTGGAAGCGGTCAAACTCACTGGGGATCAAGGAGAACGGAAAAGAAATAAGAATAGGAATAAAACGGTTGATTATGTTTTATTGTCGCTATCTAGGTTGGTATTTTTTTTTTTTGAACTATGTGTAATCTATAAAACGGTCGAGGATATAAAAATGGATAAATGCGAGTACATTGCTTAGCCGCTTTGCTGAGCCTAGTCTTCTTGGAGATGTACTCTTTTTGGAGCAGAGGCCGAGTGGACAATGGCTTGCTGTTTTGGGTGCCTGACCGATTACACAAAAGTTCTGTACAACTACAATTTTGCGCGTACGACACAGCTGTAAATGATGTGATTGGCCGGTCTTCGTTACACAAAGACCGACAGAAATACCAAAAAAAGCCCTACGGGGGGGTCGAACCCCCAACCTTGAGATTAAGAGTCTCACGCTCTGCCGATTGAGCTAGCAAGGCTTTTTATTTAACATTCCTACTACTGCTTTATATGGAAAATAGAATATTGAAAAATAAAAATATTTCTAATATTTTTACTTAATTTTTATTTAAAGATAAATAAAATAAAAAATAATAATAATTATTATTATTAGTATTATTTATACTACTACTACTATAATTTTTACTATTGTTACTCTAATTTGTATTATTATATTATAATTTTTATAAGTATAACTATAATTTTTATTATTATGACTATACTTTTTACTATCACTACTATAATTTTTACTATCACTACTATAGTTTTTACTACCGCTGCTATAATTTTTACTACCACTGCTATGATTTTTACTACCGCTACTATGATTTTCACTACCGCTACTATGATTTTCACTACTGCTGCTATGATTTTTACTACTGCTGCTATGATTTTTACTATCGCTATAACTTTTACTACTGCCGTTATGATTTTTATTACCATAACTAATGATTTTTATTACTTGTCATATTTGATATTTCTAAAGAACCATCTGCTGATTGAGCTAGCAAGGCGCTTATATTTTCATGTTTTTGCTATATTATTTAATGCAATAAAACGCAGTCTAAAAAAATGCTATTATTGAAAGGAACACTACTAAAAAAATAGCATCATTAAAATAAAAGTAACATTAAAGTAAAAGTAATATCAAAGCAAAAGTACTGTCAAAGCAAAATTACTGTCAAAGCAAAAGTACTGTCAAAGCAAAAGTACTGTCAAAATAAAAGCACTGTCAAAGCAAAAATAATGTCAAAGCGAAAGTAATGTCAAAGCGAAAGTAATGTCAAGGTGAAAGTAATGTCGAAGCAAAAGTAATGTCGAAGCAAAAGTAATGTCGAAGCAAAAGTAATGTCGAAGTGAAAGTAGTATCAAAGTAAAATTAATGTCGAAGCAAAGGTAATGTTGAAGCAAGAGTAATGTCTGTGTAATAGGGATATGATAGTATTATAAAGCAGACAAGGTGAAATCCTTTGAGACTGAATCAAAGATGTTTATTATTATCGATATCCCTAAGGTATTTACATGAGATCTCCGTGTACGTATGTGTTGTTATTAATGTGTTATCCCCTAATAAATACAGTGTTGATATTATGCATATGGTCTGATCAGCTTTATACTGTGAGCAGGGAAGATCCACATTGTACAGAAAATACTATTGATCCATAAGCCCTTATATGGAGCTATAGTGAAGATCCGTTTATAATGGTGCATGACAACGTATTAGCTATATGACAAAATCACAATGGTTTTATTGTGCTCCATCTACACTACGTCGTGCATCATGAGTGGCCCTCTACCGAGATATCTTCAATAATGTCACAATCAAGTATCACTGCATTGTTTTGCATTGATCAACGTGTTTATTACGCAATACTTTTAACTTATACTCTAGTTTTCAAGTCGTTTTTTTAATTGGCCAATTTCTTGGATCGGTGTTCCACAAGTAAAGTTTTCGCAGATGTGCACCACTGGTGCTCCAGCTTTATGCTGTGCAGCAAGCTGAGCAATTGTTGTATTTGTTTGGGCTATAACGCCTCCTTCTTTTGCTCGTACTATAAGTTTGTTTGGCATAAAGGCTTGTCGTATGGGTTTCTCAAACATCTGCATTTGAGAGTCGGAACCTCCAGCAAGAACGATCTACGACGGTGTCAAAACGCCATATAGAAATCTGCAAATTACCTGTCTGACACCGTTCGACATGAGCAAAAGGGTGTTCACCAAAGTGGGCATAGCATATGGAAATCGGCTCATGGCTAATTCAAATGCCTCTAACGTGTCCTGAGCTTTTGTCACGTACGTCTGATCTTCCAGCAGAGTACCGAGACGAATAAGATTCTTCAACGAGACTGCATTGCTAAAAAAAAATCAAAGCATGAACAGTTTAGCCTCACATTTCAATTTTATACACTTACGCCGAAGGTTCTGCGCCATCTTGTTCTGTTAAAAGCGTTTAGGTTAGCCTAGTTGAGGAGCCATTTTCGTCCTCTGTACCTTCTTTCAGGCGCACAAGTATGCTTTTATCATCCTCCCGTACACTAAAGTAGCCCCCGTTCTTTTCATCATAAAACAACTCATTTTGCTTCGTTTGAAGATCATGAGCCCACTGGATCCACTGCTCATCGAAGGTTGCCTCATAGAGATCCAACAGGCCCTGTATCATATAGCTATACACATTTTTAATCGAAATTGGGATAAGCGGTGAATATGATACCTGTAGTCATCCAAAAATCCTTCGATCGCAGAAGGTTCATGTCGGAAACTACGAAGCAAGGTAGAATTATCCGATCGATATAAATTTTTGCGGACAAATTGAGCAGCGCGCGTTGCAAGCTCCAAAACATGTGGGTCTTCAAAGACTTGAGCTGCTTGGGATAATCCTGAAATCATCAAACCTAACAATATTACAAATACATAAGTATTTGCACTGTGTAAATAATAGTTAGATACCATTCCAAGATGTTAGAATCTAATTTTAACAATGCAAGGCGTCAGCAATGATATATACACGCTTATAGGGGTAGACAAACCTTGTCATCAAGGTGTGGTGCTGGCCGATTGTTTTTACGGTAGTTCCATAACTTAAGTTTGCCATTGCTCAAGATAGTAATCGCTTCTTCCGGAGTGATACTAAAAGTCTTCGCAGTCTCTTCCACGGAGCTGTTCTCAATCAAGACGTTCTAAAATCAAGTATTTAATATCGGTTTGTTTTGATTCACAGAGCTTATAATGGTACTTACCTTGTTCACTAGCTCCTTATGTGGATCTTGGGCAGGATCTACATTTCCAGAGTCCTTGACGCCATAATGATGAGCAAATACGTTTGCATCTCGCGCACCCAGGATCTTATCCAGTTCAGATCTTTCCCATACGCAAAATGCACCCTCTATCATTTATACTTAATAAAACGGGATCCATAGAAATTACTATCATTACCGAGTTTGGTTTTGGATTCTGACGTTGGTAAGGAATCCGCATCTTCTGCCGAATAGAATGCTCCCTCTGAATGCTGCAGGTCACGCGCCACATAGCCAATAATATCCTTGGCTGCAGCTGCATAGACATTATCTTTGGTAATTTGATAGGCTGTAGTGTATGCAGACAATAGCTGTGCTTGATCGTAAAGCATTTTCTCAAAATGCGGTACGCGCCAGTATTTATCTGTACTATAGCTGATGTGCGTATCAGTAAACGTACTCACACTTCAATCAAAAAAGTATACCGGTGGAATCCACTACCAACATGATCTATCGAAGATCAGCCAGAAAAAATTAGCTTCGTTATGGATAGACCAAACAGACTTACCATGTATACCGCCCGAAGCAACTTTCTAAAATGAGTATGAGCACAAGTTAAACATTTATACAGAAACGGTTACCTGGAGCGTGAACAATGCCATATTCAGGGCCCTTTGTGCTTTCTCAACGGTGCTTTTGTTGCGTCGCATGTAGCCATAATAATCCATCAAGAATAAGATCTGCACTGGTGTCGGAAATTTGGGAGCAGGGGTAAAGCCACCGAATTGCTCGTCAAATGAAGTAGAAAAATGACCATATGCCTCAGCCGCGACATGATCTGGATGAAGTTCAGCAGGAGCCGATCCAGGTTTAGCCTAGCGTTCCCGTTAACTTGATATATTCGCTTGCTAATGAGATCCTTACTGCCACGTATTCTCTTAGCTGGTTGATTGTCATCTCTCCATTTTCTCTTAACTTTTCTGGTGATAATTCCCATACTTCAGCGACGCGACGTAGTAATGTCTTGAATCCAGCATTTCCATTATGATCTTCTGGTGGGAAGTAAGTCGCGCCGAAAAAAGGACACAATTCAGGCGTTAAAAAGACTGACATCGGCCATCCACCCCTTCCTGCTGTCAACTGCACGTAAGTCATGTATAACTTATCTACGCCCGGATTTTCTTCGCTGTAAGAGCTTCATCAGTATTGCTTTCAATGATTAACTTTAGTACCGATCCACTACAATATATGATTAGTGTACCATAATTCTTTTCCATTGTACCTTTAATATTGACAAAATGTTCGTTCATGATCTTTGCTACTTCTTCATTTTCGAAGGACTCGTGTTCCATAACATGACACCAGCTAAAATCATGTCAGAGGATTAAAATAGGGTTTGAGTCGAGCTTACTGGCAAGTGCTGTAACCAATACTCAAGAAAATGGGTTTACTCTCTCTCTTCGCCTTTTGAAATGCCTCTTCTCCCCAAGGGTACCAGTCAACCTGGCGATGTCATGGTTTAATAAATATGCATTAAATGTCCAGAAAGCATACCGGATTATGAGCTGCATTAAAGAAAATAAAGGTGCATGCCAGAGAATAAATCCAATGGTAAATATTTAGCTTTCTGCTGGTTTTACACTCATAGATAAGTTGAACACATACCATGTTGCTGAAAAAAAAAAAAAAAACACAAACAATTCGCACGTTATTATGGTGGACTCATAAAATGTATTTTTTTTAAAAAACCCACCAAAAGATAAGGGCTCTTCTCTGTAATGAGCCGGTTTGTATGTTTGGGCTCGGTTCTCATGACGCGACAGACGTGAAAAAGCCGGGCATTGGAGTACCCAGGAATATGTGCAAGTGGTTCTGCCGGCTTTACAGAACGCAGTAACGGCACTGAAGGGATCGCATGGCGATACCCACGGAGCAAATGTGGTCTCACAAAGCGAGACACGTTCAAAGCAGATCTCATTATTTGAATGACAAGACTTGAGAACGCTGGCGTTTACAACGGATTCTATTTCGTACTCAAATACACGTGATCCCCTTAGACGAACAAAATTCGCTCTCAACTCGCATGATGATGTTGCAGATCCAGTAGTGTATATTTTTTCGTACAATATAGCGATAGACAGATAAATAAGAGCAGCACTCTGGCATTGTAAAAAAACCAGTTGTACGTGTATTCTCGAATAAGCACCAGGATTTCTCTCAAGTACACCGGTAAAGGCCTCCAAGTTTTCGGTGTATTTAATTCGGAGATCACAAGTTCTGAAGGAGCGCGGGTATTGTAAGGTTCAATAACCAAGGAAAAAAAAACAGAAACGATATTTATAAACAACAACCGACATGAATAATAACAAAAAATGGAATAGAAGACGTAGACCCTGAAACATAAGAGTCATACACCTCCTCCGCTGCGGCTAAGATTGATAAAAGGTTATTTGGGAGTTTAAAAAGTCATGTGTAGTTGTTACCTAACATCCCGTAATCCTATGCCATGATTTCTTTCCTTCCATTCAGCACGGATAAGCTCCAATTCTTTTGAGTCCTTTGTTGGTTCACCAGAGGGAACATATCGCAAAGGTTGTTCTGATGAAACGGCTTTAAGCCTTGAGATGGTGTAGGTAGTAGCAACAGCAAGTGTCAGTGGTACAGTTCTATATCATTTTGCTATTTAAGACATGTAGCTGAGGTGTATTGCGGACGTACAAGTATAATGAACCCCTTTTGGTGAGATGAGGATGATGCATGTCGTTGATGAAGGAAAAGAGAGATACATGTAGAAACTTTTTAATTATGCGGAAAAATAAAACACACATTCGGGGATTTGGAGTGGCATTCCTCTTTTAGGCATATCACTACCATTTGTCAGGTTGCAGAGATCATGTGTGACGTGGGATGGCAAGCCTGATTGTTGTTTCGCTTTAGGAAATACGAGACAGCATGGGGAAACATTATGCCCCAAAGATAACACGATCTTTGCGCGCCAAGTCTTTCCAAACTTCAATATTTTCAAATTCCGCTTCTGTCATTGCATCTGTAAGCAACTGTGCTTGATTGATACCCATTTCCATGACCAATCTTGGCAAGCCGCTTTTAGGTATCTGGCTAGCTATTTCAATCATTCGCTTGTGGACTGCTGTTCCATTCTCATCAGCTACCAATGCCCGAATATCTTCCCAGTCCTTGACATCCGCATCCAGTTGTTCATACTCTTCTGTTGTAACATAAGGTGGGTTGGACACAATCAAATCGAAAGGTCCTGCTGATTTTACGTGGGAGTCAAAGACATCCATCTGCCGAAATTCCACAGAATTACGTAGTCGATCAGCATGAATCTTTCGGTTCTGAGTAGCTAATGTTATAGCATCCGTGGATAGATCTATTCCAGTGATTTCGGCCGAGTCTTTTGTTAAATGGGTGGCGAGACTAAGCGCAATGCAACCCGACCCGGTGCAAGCATCTAATATTCTGAATGGGCGTGGAAGGGTACAGGTGCGAAGTAGATTCACCAGGCGGTATGTCCACTCTTCCGTTTCCCAGCTAATAATAATAATATAAGTTTTTAATTCTATCATAGCCAGCTAGCGTACTTGCCGTGGAATGAGCACTGGTGGTCTTGTGACAATGTCAAGATCGCAAAATGGCTGGGTGCCTGAATCGTACCGTTAAAGAATGCGCAATCAGTAGGTCTCTTACCAAGTATATACTGAAGTGGTTTATGATTCTCTACATGATCCTTTATAAATCCTTCAAGTTGTTCTTCTTCCGTATGAGTTAAAGGTCCCGATTCCGACAACGATCCCTTCCTGTTATCTAACAATACTTTCTCTTTTAGCCAGACCAGCTGCCGCTTCGCAAGGGAGACATCGCCTTCACATGCTGGAAGTAACTGGCGAACCCATTGCGCCTGTTTCAACCATTGCCGGCGCATGAAGTTGTAATGATTGAAATCTTAGAAAAACTCAGTACTATGTTTTAATTTTTATTGACGGTGGAATTGCACACAACCTTTTGTTTAATGCACACCTTTATTAAACAGTCGCCTCTATGTTCTTCACTAGTAAACTAACGAAGACACTAGCGTAGACCACCTTGTAACCACTGGTTTAACATATCCAGTGCATATTCGGGTTGGTCATATGGAACCATATGTCCTGCCTTGTAGACGCGTAAAAATGTCAAACGATTGTCCTTTGTTGCTCGCACTTCACCCGCACGTGCACCAGATTTTGAGTACCACATACGATCCTCTGCTTTAACGTATTCCTTGTGTCCATCCCATTTCAGTTCTATTGTCCAACCCTTGTTTCCAGACCAGTTACAAACGTAATCAGTATCCCCTGCATAGATAAGCAAGCGCGTCCCATTGTTCAGAAGCTCCGGCAATAGTTGGACGTATGGGCGCATCCAGTCACCTGCCATCTGAAAATCTCGGTTGATATCCGTGTTACAGCTCTGGAAATTCTTGACTTCAGCGCCTATTGCTCTCCCAATTTCTGGACGGTTGAGATAGGTTTGAACACTGTACAAAATATCGTAGCACAAGCTACCGCCTGTACATCTCATTAGTATACTATGTTATCCATCGTTTATTCTACCTTTGCATTTCTTGGTAACATCATAAGGATTCAAACCGGTGTCGACGTATGGCTTTAAGAAATAGGTGTTACAAACGGATGCCGCGGCCACACAATCATCTGCGGTAGAAGTTTTATAACATTGACTAATTGCTTCTTCACATTCTGGCAGAACGGACTCCATGATGTGGCATGTGATTCTGTCAAACACTCGTCCGTATGGATTTTCACAACCCATCTGCTTATAGTATTTGTATTGATTTAGTGGATCAATAAGACCATTGCCGATCATCAGACTCTTCAGCTGGATTGGTACCAGTCGTTCAGTAGGTGCTGCATTATCTCGTTGAATAATGGCGGCCAAAGCCGGAATATAATGACCAGCATCTATCTCCTTTTAGTTGAAGAGTATGGCATAGAATAATTGCTTCTTACAAGATTCTCCGGCGATGTGAAAGTCTAGGTTTGCATACTCCGGGAACTGCTTAAAGAACAATTGAAGAAATATATAAATATCTCGACCGGCAGTAAACGAATCGGATGTGTTGGCAAAACCGTAAGAAAAACCAACGTTCGCAGGCTTATGAAAGTTAAAACAGAGAATGTATAAGCGAAAATCTTACCTGATCCAAGAAGATCACTGTCGCATTATTATTCCAGGAAAATTCGTTAAATTTAGTGGCATCACCTGCCAAATTAACGGTACATGGGCTAACAAAGTGTTTTTTTTTACCACACTGCCTTTACTGCTGTTATTAACTTACCCAAGTTCCATAAAAAGTCCTGTTAGAGATGAGCATCCTGGACCACCATTTAGCCAAAGGATAATCGGATCATTTTTTGGATCGTTCCTCGACTCAAAAGCCCAATAAAAAAAATGCTTTTTATCGCCGACTTCCAGATAGCCGCTGCTCTATGAATTGTGTTGGCTGCATGATATTTTTTTTATTTCGTATCACTTGCCTGATTCACCTGTGGATCACACAGGCCAGATGGATGAGTGTATCGCATTTCATACCCAGGAAACGAGGGATGGGAAGCTGCTTTGAACTCGGAAGTTATGTTTGGGAGCGCTATTACGGCACTGACGAGCGTTGTCAAGATAAACGATAAGGAAACCATGACATACACAATGCGAATAACCAGAATCTGTTAACTTTTTCCTTCTTGAATTTTTCGCCAAAACTTCCCGATTTGTTGTAACACGCTTGTCATGTTGAATTAAAACTTCACACGTGATTTGAATGGGGATTTCTGCAAGGCATTTTTTCCCGACGTTATTGTTGGATTTGAGCCTTTTTTGCGAGGTTAGGTAGCGAAGTACATTGAGAAAGTTAGATAATGGATCTAGAACAACGCTGGCTGTACTTAGGCGAAAGTGGATACGGAGACAGAGAGTAGCGTGGCGGCGGCTCAGCTTACAGTGATCAGGGCAGCTGCGGGGTGCCCAAGATTTCCATTTTGGATTCAGCCTAACCGCCAACAAATGCAATGATTGCGTTTTTTACTTTTCGCTGATACTCACAAGCTATGATCGGTTCCTAAGTAAGGCTTACAAGTTTTCAAACACACATCTCTCGCTCTAAGCAAGAGATTTGACCAAACAACGATCACAGAATCCCCATATCAGTTGTTCAATGTTCTCCGATCCACTGCTGAACGGGCCGAGAAATACACTCTCTGTGGTCGCATGTCATCTCCCGACACATTTCGGGTCGTGGGATAAGACTGCGCGTCGAAATGCGTCGTAATTTCGGTGTATATGTATAGTGCATACAAAATGGTACCATAAACATAGAAGTAACATTACAGCATTTGTATTTGTTACACCTTTGTTAAGTATCATCGTCAACTGTTCGTATGTCGAGAACTATCATATTGATTAACAGCAATTGGACCAAACGGCCCCATTTCCGACGAGCTTTTTTTAATTTCCAAGTTCATCCGGCCAATCATTTTTTCCGGTTGTTACCTGTCAATTCGTTTATCTCTGTGGAGCATGACCAATTCACAAAGCAATGACGAAGAAGAAGGTCGCCAACCTCTTCATTACAGGTTGAAGGAACAGGACGAGGATATTCCTATGGATCTCGGTGATCTTCAAGACATC
Organism: Saksenaea oblongispora B3353; assembly: GCA_000697495.1. Lineage (NCBI taxonomy): Eukaryota > Fungi > Mucoromycota > Mucoromycetes > Mucorales > Saksenaeaceae > Saksenaea > Saksenaea oblongispora. Next base: position 9,346 of record JNEV01001072.1, on the reverse strand, counting down.
TTCAGTTTTAACTTTGTACGCGGGCGTGCCATTTTGAACTTCATTCTTGCGATTCTCTGGAGTATAGGTCTACCTATCTTGCTATATTACATTTTACGGCCACACATTGGCCAAGTACTTGCGATGATTGTCGCAGCATGTCCTCCATTAGCCATTGCCATTTTCCGAATGTTCAAGCAACGAGCCTTTGACCCGCTGGGCTTTGTTGCAGGGGTCAGTTTTTTAATATCAGGTTTGGTTGTAAGTCCATTGAAAGTATCCATATTCGTTTTCGTTGTTAAACCCAAAAGGATGGAAATGGTAATTTAGAGCATTGCTAAACCAGAGGAACGCACAGCCAGCATTTGTGAATCACTCATAGCCTTGTTGGTTGCTGTTTTCTGTCTTCTATCTCTCTTGCCTATTCAAGTTGGCTCTTTTCAACTGCGTCCACTTGTGTTTCAATTTACAAATCAGGTTATGCCCCGCGAAGAATACGACGAAAATCTGCAACGACGTGACGAACACCGACTGGGGGGTAAGGTAACCAAGCAGCAGAAGCTGGATTGGCTCTACGATCATATGGGACGATTTCGGACAGACATGCGTATTATGACAGCAGCGTGGGGAATTACACTTTTAACTGGATTCATCATCAAGGTAGTTTTGGTCTACACCAATACCGACATCAGCAAGGCGCAAACATACGGTTATATTGTTTTTGGTCTCGCCACTTTTGTCATGTCATGTTTTTCGTGGTTCTATACAACAGTTATCAAATCTCATGTTATTGAACAAGTTGCTATCTGGAAAGAAAAGCAGACACATGAGGAACACGGAATGGATGGGAGATCTGAAGCTATTTATAACGCAAACTGGGGTATACAGGCAGCATCAAATGCCTTTGGGCAGGTGATGGGATAAAGGGATTACCATTAGAGTCAAAGCAGTATACAATAAAAACTTTTGTAATTTTAGCTTACTACTGTACAGTTGATACTTGTTTTAACGATTTTATGGTATTCGTTATGACATTGAATAAGGATTTGGCCCTAGGTGGTAGTTTTTCAAGCGAGCTCCATGATTGGAGTGTTTAGGGATAGTTTCATTTGCGGCGACAAATTCTTTTCGGTCCCCGCAACGATCCCACCACCAAAAACGTCACGCTCACGGTGTTCCTTGCTTCTTAACTTCCCTGTCCTCACATTATCATGACGAGCACATCAGCAGCAAAGCATTACAAGACATTGGGCGAAGATGTCTGGAAGAATAAGGTCGAAAAAATCGTATGTACTGGTTTTTTGCGTTCCTACATCACATCGTTAAAACAACATGATAGAATGCAGAACTTTTCACGTTAACATATGGTTCCCTTGTTGTGCAACTTGCAAAAGACTACGAAGATTACAGTGAAGTCAACAAGCAGCTTGATAAAATGTATCTGGATATCATCGATATATACTAGTAGCTCTCGCAGCTTGTTAACTTGTGTATCAGGGGTTACAATATCGGACAACGCTTGATCGAAGATTTTCTCGCACGCTCTGGTATTGAACGATGCACGGATTTTAGAGATACAGCAGAAGCTGTTGCCAAAGTTGGCTTCAAGATGTTTTTGAATATTTCCCCCACTGTGACAAACTGGACATCTGATTTCAAGGAGTTTTCGTTGATCATTGAGGATAATCCATTAACGGAATTTGTCGAGCTTCCAGAAGAAGCATTGAAAGGTGGATTATGGTATTCCAACATTTACTGTGGCGTTTTGCGTGGCGCTTTGGAAATGGTAAGCGCGTCTATTATAACTGTGCATCGTACTATAAACTTCATGGGCACATTAGGTACAAATGCAAGTGGAAGCACAGTTTCTCAGTGATGTATTACGTGGAGATGAGACAACGGAAATACGGGTCAAATTGGTCCGCTACTTGGAAGAAGAGGTGCCGGTTGGCGAAGACTAATTGCCTATACCCTTGCTGGCTAAGATTAAATGCATCAAATTCAATAGCAACATCAAGCTAAGGAAATAAGTATGGTGTTAAATAGTGCTGTGGTGTGTGAACTACTATACGCGTTGATTTTGTAATTCTACGTGCTACGTAAAACAACAACAACAACAACAACAACAACAAAGCAATATCATTTAATAGATGATTTATGTGATGTTATTTACTTGGTATTTGTTTTTGAAGAATTGTGGTGCATGAGGAAGGACAATCCAATCTCTGTTCGCAGATCTGTTTATCTTGTGTGCCTGATCGATCCAGTCTAATCAAGTATCTCGTTTACGGCATATTTCTATTGGATTATTGTGTTTTGTTTCCTCGGAAGCGCATGCGGGGGTCAATCTAATTCTTGTTGAATAAGACGTGGTGAGTATAGCTTGCTTGCTTACCATTCCACGCCTGCATTCTGCATAGCTCTTGCGAATGCTTTGACATTCTGTCGGAACATCTTCAGCATGTTCTTTCTTGAAGCATTCAGCAACCGTGTTACGCTTGACAAGAACGCAGTTGGACTTGAGCATACATTCAATGAGTTCTTGTCGAACTTCTTTGCAAGAGGACGGCATGTCACAAAAAGAAACAAGAAGCAGCCAGGGAGCAAATGAGGATTTTTGGGCAGTCCCAGAAAATCGCCGCCAATCAAGAAAGGCATTTAGACGTCGCACAAGGTCTTTTCACACGCGGAGAGAGAAACTGTGTGCTCGCAAGAACTGTGGATGTCAAAAGACAACAAAAAGACCAGGATATATCACGTAGATAATACATGGAAATATGTATCCATTGAAGCTTTATTTTTTCTACCGTTTTACATTCTAAACACACCAAAGTTTGTCTTTTGGATGGGAGCGTTCATACTGGCGCTCAACGCCAGACCAAGAACAGAGCGTGTATCGCGAGGGTTAATGACACCATCATCCCATAGTCGTGCACTGGAGAAGTAAGGATGGCCTTCCGCTTCATACTTTTGTCGGATAGGTTCCATAAACTCTTGCTGCTCTTGCTCGGACCATTCCTCGCCCTTCTTGGCTTTGCTTTCGCGGATGATCTGAGCCAACACATTGGCACTCTGTTCACCTCCCATTACGGAAATTCTGGCGTTCTAGTTTGAAGAAACATAGTTAATTTAGAGTTTTTTCTTTTTATATTCACTTACAGGCCACATCCAGAGGAATCGAGGAGAGTACGCCCTGCCACACATGCCATAGTTGCCTGCACCAAAGCTTCCACCGGTTATCACGGTAAACTTGGGGACTTGCGCGCATGAAACGGCTGTAACCAGTTTGGCACCATTCTTGGCAATACCTCCGGCTTCAGCAGATTGTCCGACCATGAAGCCGGTGATGTTTTGCAGGAATACCAAGGGAATGCCTCGCTGTGAGCAAAGCTGGATGAAGTGTGCACCCTTCAAAGCAGATTCTGAGAAGAGAATACCATTATTGGCCACAATACCGACAGGGTGACCGTGGATATGGGCAAACCCTGTGCAAGTATGAGTGAGTAAATGTACCTTGAGTGTGATAACACCTACCAGTGACGAGCGTCGTGCCATAGTTTTCTTTGAATTCCGCAAATCGGCTACCGTCGACAATTCTAGCAATGATGTTCTTGGCATCGAAAGGCTTGCGCAGATTGTCTCCAACAATACCACCGATTTCATCTGCTGAGTACAGAGGATCCTCAGGAGTTCGGAGGGCCAACTATAAGGCAGAAGGTGTAAGGATTCAATCATTTTAATCGTGAGACTGACCTGAGGTTCCTTTACTCGATTAAGGGTACTGACGGCTCTGCGGGCAAGAACCAGTGCGTGTTCGTCATCCAAAGCGTAGTGATCAGTAACACCAGAAGTACGACCTATTCCAAGCAAGTTTTTAGGTCAAACTATCCAAGAAATAAAGATAGTACTCACAGTGCAGATCGGCACCACCAAGATCTTCAGCACTAATCTGTTCACCAATGGCAGCCTTCACTAGAGGTGGGCCAGCCAAGAAAATAGTTCCCTGCTTTTTAACGATGATACTTTCATCGGCCATGGCAGGAACATAGGCACCACCAGCTGTACAAGAACCCATCACAGCAGCAATTTGTGGGATACCTTGAGCCGACATATTGGCCTACCCAGTAAAAAGCTTTAGTACATACTAATCTCTCATCTTCAATAAGCACCTGGTTGAAAAAGATGCGGCCGAAATGTTCACGATCGGGGAAAACATCAGCTTGACGGGGAAGATTGGCTCCTCCAGAGTCAACTATCATGGGTCACGTTATAGATGATCCAGTAACAAAACAAAGCGGCTTACCCAAATAGACACATGGTAATCTGTTTTCCTTGGCGATCTCTTGAGCACGAAGATGCTTTTTGACTATGGTATGGCTTAGCTGCTTCCGTTCAAGCTACAGCGATTTCGTGTGTGTGTATACCTGTGATTGGATAGTAAGATCCACCCTACATGAATACAAAAGCAATCAATATACATTGGTTTATTCTCATCTAGAGGACTGCGTACCTTAACTGTGGGATCATTGGCGACAATCATGCATTCGACGCTACGAGAGCGTAAGATTTCGCGTCCAGCACGTGTCTGAGTCTACTTACCCATTCACACGTCCAATACCTGTGATAATACCTCCTGCAGCAACCTCCTCCTCATACAGCTGATACCCAGCCAAGCTCGATAACTCCAAGAAGGGAGAGCTAAGAAAAAAATTCAGTATGATCCAAGGTTTATCTCGGGGATTTACTTTGGATCAAGCAAGCGGTTGATTCTGGGAAAAAAAATGAGTAAGCAAACAATGGTCTGGATTCCCACAAATCTTAATTACCTATCTCTCGGTAACATCTTGTTTCGTGACAAATGACGTTTGCGAGCAGCCTCACCACCACCTACATTCTCCATTCAATTCCCTTCATTCCTCGCTGTCAATCATGTATAAACGTACCCAGCTTGATCTTCTCTGTTGTCAACTCAAGATCCTCAACCAGTTTTTGCATCTTCTCAGCATTTTCCTATAAGATACATCGTAAGCAACATGAGCTATAACATAAGTCGTTTTACCTTGAAAGAAGCACTGGCAGTTTCAACTTTGTTTGGCAAGACAGAGGCTTGGTGCTCGTGCATAGCATGGTACTGACACCTGAGGATAAATGCTCTTGTGGCAGCCGTTTGCCCCAGAAGAGTACGGGTATTACGAGAAAGACGTGAGGCCAGCATGAAGGGTGAGAAAAAAAGAAGAAAGATAATAAATAAAAAAAAAAAGGCACCAAAGGTAAGGTTCTGGGGACGACCAAGTTTTATTCCCACGGTGGAAGTCGCGGTGGGATTTTTTTTCCACTTGGAATTCAGACTACAGGGTTTTGCACGTGACTCTGCGTTGGATGAAAGATTATTTTGCGCTGGCGAATAGGAGTGATTTGCGCTGACTTCAAATTCTCTGCGAGATGATAAAGAAACCGAGCTTCCCTTTGACAGCGTCTACAAGTCTCATTGAATTGTACAGGCGACAAGTAACTTTTATTCAAGGGAAACAAATAATTTTTACTGGATGTATATTATTGATCATACTTTGTCTGTAATCGGCGAGACCAAGGAAAACAAATGCCATTAGAACAGGGAGTATATATTCCATTTGTACGAACGCATACGTTAAAGAACATCCCTAAAATAAAAAAAAATCGGGAGACCTTCAAGATTTTGCTAGAAACTCTGAAGACTTTGTGGTTATTCAAAGTTATGGGAACCAACCTTTTGGAATGTTAAAAACCTAGAAGAGTCTTCAAAATTCTTACAAAAGCTTGGGACCTTTCCTCATCATTAAAGCAGTAGGAATGATATATATATATAATTACTACAAGTCTAGTAAGAGGGTTCGCCAGACAGCTACAATGTAGTCCCATGGATTCCAGCTGCCCTCGAAGAAACACCTAGCCTTTGAGAATTTACTAATGAATGTAGATAGATTGGAGGACGCTGTAGTTGGTATTCTCGATATCGAAGAAGGAATTGGTATTGAATGAGGATATGAAGGTTGAAAAGGGCGGATCAGTGGGTCGTACAGACAATATATTCTATAGCAAATAGGATGTGGTTATTGAAGAAGGATAAATAGTAATAGAATCAGTCCTTATCACTAATGTAAATGCTCAAACTGCATATCGTTATATCAAAATGCATAGTTAGGATAAAGAAAGACATTTGACTCGTATCCGAAGGAAGACCTGCATTCGACACTACAGCATCTAGTTAAGAGTGCCAGGCTGATATCCCGATGGGAATTAGAAAGGACGTTTTTAGACGATGGCCCTATAAAGTCCGGCTTTGTATTCTACATTTACTTAACAATAGGGGCTCCATGATATTGTTTGCTTTTGGCAGAGATTGTAGGACAAACTCCTATTCTCGCTTTTCGAGAGAAGATGGTTCCAGCGAGTTCTTACCTTTCTTGCGTTATTTGAGAGTATTTTTTTTTCCTGGGATGAAACATGAAAGATGAGTGTTAAACAACCGCTGGAGCTGCCTTCTCAGATATAATGAAAAAAATGGGAGAAGTTGCCTATAGCCGGAACTCCATCATATCTGTTGTGTCAAAAAAAAAAAAAAAGGAAAAGGAACTCAATGATACACAACAGTTCGTAATCTGTAAAACGCATATCACTCTATTGAATTTGGTTATCTAAAGGATATTACAATCCGACATGCTATGACATTCTTTTCACGCCATGAAAAGAAAGAGCGGCTGTTATGAAGGAAAATTTTCCTACAATAAACTGCAAGCAGAATCTTGATGCTACTTTACATGATCATCCAGCATCACGACTCTAATGATAATAAACCTTCCATAGCGACTTATTATTCAATACTAAACCTTTATTCCTGGATTGAACGCTTTCTCCACATTTGTTGGTATATGCGATGGATAATCATATATATTATCGACATCGTTGTTGCTGTCGACCACATAATGATTTATTTCGTGTATGAATGCATCTCTTGTTAATGCCAAAGCTTCTTTAAAAGTAAAAAGGAATCTGCGTGAGACAAATGAATATATCAACTTGAGTGCATTCAGTTCAATAGTTTGTGCAGTCTTGGTCCAGAACATTGGAAAATTTGGTTTCGGATACGTAACTCGTCAATCAAAGAAAACAGTGGCGACAATTTTCTCCTTTTTTCTTCCTTTCTTCTCGTCTACGCTTGCACATTATGATTATACCTTTGATCAACTATCTCTGCTCGTATTTCTCTTCTTTTGGATTGATAATTCGCCCCGTGAATCTCTTCATCAATTACAAAAAGTTCTCTGAAGCTGATCGAATTAGAGAAAAAGGAAGAGGAGCGAAAAATGGTTAATAGGATAACATCTCCAAACATTCTTTATTTTAATAGCTTACTATAGTCGTCTGCAAAGATTGGGGAGGACGCGGTCATACAAACAAAAGATTTAAAGTTTGTGCTGAGAATACTTCTGCAAAAAATCGAGGTACGTCCTTAGTTTATCGAGGTTGGTGCTGATAATAGCAATTTTGAAGTATCAACAAAACGGAAACTCTCGGAACGGGAACAAATCAAAAATTCTGAAGCCAAGAAACGAGGACGTTTACAGAAAACACATACTGTACGGAATGAAGACATCGTACGGAAGCCTTGTGCGGGTCAACAGAACACACTAATGCGCGATCCAAACAGTGTCCCAGACATGTTCCAACAATCCAAGAAAAGATCACAGAAGTTGTCGGGCCGAGGTATGAGCGATTTACCCGGAAGATACCTTTCGGCTCCATTATTCGCGAACAAGAGGAAGAGCGTGTTCATTGCCGGATTGTGCGTCTTTCCAACTTTTTGCGCAATGTAACCTGTCGGGCTCAACTTTTTGTGAACGGCTATATAATTGAACATGCGCGTACAGGGATACCAGTCTATATCTATTCTCAAAATTTTTGGTTCTCAATCTGTCAACTAGTCCTGACATTGCCGATTACAAACACAAAAACAAAAATGCCAGAAGACATATATCTCAGCTGGCAAGCATTTTGCGCTCAACATCCTCAGGCTACCTACTCCCTCGGTGAACTTACAGGATATAGTGACGCCCTCGCTGCCGCCTGCAAAACACTTGCAACAGCGTATACAAACTACGTAGCAGAAAACTTCGAGAGTAGAGTGGGCCATTACATTTCGCGTACACTGCAAAGGTCGATTCCCGTAAGTTTGCTGCCTTGTACATTATATATCAGACCAGATGATCTTATATTATGCTTAGAGCCTTTCGCAGAAAGATGCCATAGCAATAGCATTTGAATATGCGTACGAATGTGTTGTAGTTGGGGAGCCTGTCCACTACGGGAAATCATCTTGACTGCCTTAAGATCTCTGAAGTTTCTATGCAAAATCTTGGATTAATCTTGAGCAAATCTTACAAAAGGGAAAAAATTGAAGATTTTTCCAAGATCTTTTTCCGCAGTGGTCTGGCCAGCAGAACTTGGGGATATAACATCTGTCGATATCTCAGCTGAGGTGGACAACATTTGCGAGCAACTATCACGTCTGATTCCAGGACCTGCAACCTCGGAACGAATTTTAGCCTCCCCTGGAGCATATACAGTAGATGCTTCAATGAACGTAAAATTTGCCGCAAAATACAGTATTCCTGCTTCCTTATTTAAGACACTTTGTGTTACTATCGATAATGTAAAATCAGACATCAAACTTTGGCTTTTCATTCGCTTTGAACGAATACAAAGCATGATCAAATGATGACCGATCCTATTTAAATTAGCTCAAAATAGATAAGCTGGTCGTGGTACTGTCCACAATAGCTGTTATCCTACTACTTGTAAGTGTTTGCTCTAACTGGTCATTCGCGATGATCTGAGACATATATTATTTTCTCACTATAAAATTGTGTGTTTTATTAGACTGATTGTAGACAAATTCTTCTTTGATGTAATCTGTACTCACTTTCTCTAATGCAACCTGATGGAACTTTGGGAAAAGGCATCGTACAAGAAACTAAACTACAACCTGTCGATCCATAACTATGAAAGCCCGTTCCAAATTTCTCTTTTAGGCACAGAAAGGTACACTCGGACGTACAGTACATTGAAAAGCACACTATGATTACGCAATTTCCCTTTTAGAATGCGGAGTCACACTTTAAGGTGTGTTCATTCTCAGCAGTTTTCAGTGTGGGCTGCCTCTTACTGACGAGTTGCGAATCGCAACTGGGTTTGAATATTAAGGGGACAATGTGCTTGCACATTTTCCAAATAAAACTTGTGCCAACGTCGAACTCAACCACGGCAGAGCATATCAATGTCGAGACAAATTATACTGACCAGTGCAAAACTCTGTAATCATCTCCTGCTA
>JNEV01001071.1:0-15642 GCA_000697495.1 Saksenaea oblongispora B3353 | reverse complement strand
TCTCTAAGAAGCTTATGCTCAGCAAAGCGACTAAGCGATGTACTCGCATTTATCCATTTTTATATCCTCGACCGTTTTATAGATTACACATAGTTCAAAGAAAAATATAAATATCAACATAGATAGCGACAATAAAACATTATCAACCGTTTTACCTTTATTCTTATTTCTTTTCCGTTCTCCTTGATCCCCAGTGAGTTTGACCGCTTCCAGGAAGATAACTCAGATCAGGACATATCCACCGTCACGACAGGATTGTCGTTTTGCTCGATCTGAGTTTTCTTCCAAATCACTTATAGACGAAGTCGATTGGTGTCTATACGCAGCTACTGTTTTGGCTAAGGATCCAATCAAGCTGGTAGGACGCACCGAAGATAATCGTAAAGAAACGGGGAAGTGAAAGAATAAAGTGCGAGTGTATTCGATAATGCTTATTGTTTAAAACTAAGTGAAGTATTTATACTAATGATATTTTCTGTTCTATTCTATTCTATTTGTAAAGTGGAAGTTGCGAGAAGTTTGTAGAAACTTCTTGGAAACTGATCGCAACTTCGAGAACTTCCTGTCAGGGTATGGATTCAACTACTTTCGAGTGTGCCTCTTTCTCATCGTCATACAGACGAGAACTCAAAGAGAGTGCAATAGTTACGATTACCTCCAGTCGCGCATATGTGGCTAACTTGCTATATCCGAGTTTTATCCTTCGGTATACAATACTTGTTGATAGTAACTTAATACTCTATCGCTACATCCTCCAAGATTTGATTTGTGCTTCAGTTACAATCGCATACTTTGAGCGAATATAATGTCTTAATACGCCTCCAGTCTGAATTCCTCCGTTTCACACTGAGTTATGCCTGCGATGCTTAGTGCTGTAAAGTTGATAAATGCGTCCCGCACGGGGTGACCCGCCAAGAAGTGCTGCTTGCGCGGGTATTATGAAATATCCTAGAAGAAATGACAAATACAGGTGTCAACCAAAGTATAGAATCTAAAAAATGCTGTGGCGTAATCTCCATATCGTTCAAACAACTTTTCAAAGCTATACATAGGCGTACAGTGACTTCATCGTCTGTATCGCAGAAGATAACTGTCTCCAAAGCTATCCTATCTCCTGGACGAACGTAGCCGTCATGACCGTCGCCATCATCGTCCTGATCATCACTGTCTGACTCCTCTGACTCGTCTGACTCGTGGTCATTGCTGGACTTGGCTTGAAGGTCGATCACACTATCTGTGCTGTCTTCATCTGATTCATAATCGTCGCCGAACTTGGGTTGATTATCAGCTGGCGTATCGATATCGTCTTCATAGGAGTTGTAAGAGTATTTGAATTTGGCCATAGTATGAAAAGGGGCATTCCTAATCTTTGATCTATCCTTTTCAATGGCATCCTTGGCCTCAGGTATCCGAATAATTTTCCTAGAAGCTGGTTATAGACTCCACTCAATCAATTTTAACGTTATAAATACCATTCATGGATTAATGTTGGCGAGGTCTTGGTCGAAGCAGTAACCATGTAATGCTGCACTTTGGAGTTCTGGTTCTTCTTGCCTGTGGAAAAACGAGCGGGTGGAGAAACGGATAGAATCCTGCCCTTTTGCTTCGCAAATGGTGATTCAGGGTCTGGATGTGTTAGCTGCACAGAAACCAAGTCACCATATTTTACGTATCGTTGATCACTCTTTGCGGACCGGGATAGAAAGCTGAAGGCAACCGGATTCATTTGATCTTCATACATGCCTTTTACGAGTTTCTTAGAGTCCATGTAACAGAGTATCTGGTCTAAAAGAAGTAGGATGTCACGAAACGTCCACAAAGGCTACCGTACCTTCTTTTGTATCAGATAATACTCTACTACTTTTACTATCCAAATGTTGTATCTGGCGCAGGTAAGGTCCATTTTGGTCAGTGGGTAGTGGTACATCCGGTGCAAAGTTAAGCGGACAGTTATAGTATATAAAATTTTCGTTTGCGACGACCCTTTCATACACTTGTATCACTTTCGAGCGGATTTCCTTATCCAATAGGTCGTACATCGGTTTTAAGTGTTTAAACTTGATAATTACAGGATTACTCTTGATACTTTCAATCCAGCTTTGGAGACAATTGAAAAGTAGTACTGTAGAGCCGTCACCTAGATGTCAAACGATTACGCGTATTGTTCTATTGCAGTATGAGAAGCTTTGAGTACCTATGGTTTGCCAGTATATGCTCTTCCCTCTTGCTTCAATAACCTTGGTCATGATGGCTTTCATAGAGTAACACTCCTCAGAATATGGCACCATTTGTTTGGTTGTCTGTTTTTCGTCTTCATAAACAAGCCTTCCGCCTGTAGAAAGACAAGTCATATCTCTATATACACTAGCATGTTTTATCAAACATAGCAGGATAGTAGAAGGATAATAATAGCCATATCTATGAAATACACGCTGCAATGCATGATACTTTTCATCATTGGTCCTTTTTCTCCTTCTCGGTTGATTTTCATTTGGATTATTTTTTGCCGCACCTGTCATGCATGTCTCATTACTTATTTCTGTCTTTAAATGCTTCTTCGATGGCGTTTCTAAATTTGGCGCCACATCTGATATGCTCAGACCCGAAGCGTGCCTAGTGTTGACATATTCTAAGAACGTTGTTTATAGGATCACATGCTTACTTCGTAAGAGATATATGCTACCACATAGTAGCCCATCTCGCTTCTTTTTTCTTCCTGTATCGCTTGACTTATGGCACATGTTCTCGATGCCATATTGTATCCAAATATTCCAGGAAGATGTTGATAAAATTTGGCATCAACATACCCTTTTCTTATGGGCTACACCATTAGGAGCTATACCATACCCGATCCAATTCAACTGTCGACCGAACTGTTGTGGGCTATACCAAAAGTCCGGCGTCGTGGGCTATACCAAACGTCGGGCATCGTAAGCCATACCAAATGTCCGGCGTCGTGAGCCATACCAAATGTCCGGCGTCGTGAGCCATACGAGATTTTCAATTTCTAAAATTTCTTAGGCACCCATTACTTATGTAAATGCTAGAAACTTAGGAGATGAAATCTGTATGAAATGAAGAATTTACGTTCGAAGCAAATGGCTTATGTTAACATCATGACTCGGACACCGGGGCAACGGTCACGTAAAGATTTGGATCGTGTATGGTATAGCTCCTAATGGTATAGCTCCTAAGAGAGCTGATCAACATAAGTTTCATATTCAAGGTCATTCTTTCTGATTTCTCTCATACAACTATGTTCAATAAATGATTCATCAGGAGAGCATTGTATATCAGTGACGAAACATCATCCATTTTATGGATTATTTTGATTGCAGGTTCACTAGCCATTTTCCCGTTGAAATGTAGCGCAACAACACTTGACTGCGTCTTTTGACGGTCAACGGAGTCTCGAACGTCTTAATTTTTTGACACACTGATGAAATCCTTGATAGTTGGCGGATCTCTTTGAAAAATAATTGTACGAACCGATAGGTAATTAGCTATTACCTCTTTCAATGTTTTATTAGCGAAAATTATCGGATGGATGAGAAAAAAGAGAGATACGGAGAGAGATAAAACAGTATTTACACTTTTGTTTCACAAGAACTACATGTCTGGTGATTTTTGTATTAATTGTTTTATATAAAGTATTTACATTTTGCTAGTATTCCTCACAAGTGAAATTTTATGTTCATTCTTGAAATAGTCTGTTTTCTTCCACCGTTTCTGGACACAAGGAGTGTGTTTTGTATAAGGTAACTCTGCAGGAAACTAGACAATACGACATCGGAAAGGGTTTAAAGTTGTACATGGGAAACAGGAGACAGCCTCACATGCATAACTAAGACCAAATAATCTCGTGGCACTTCATTACTCTCTGTTTCCAGTCCCTTCTGTATTAAAATCATAATAGATAGCATCTAAGATTACGAAGGCACAGAAAGGGGGAAGTCTACACGCATATTTAGTGTTTGATGATAACAGAGACCAGGCTCCTTAATCAGCATGGGCCATGCGCACCTCAAATTGTGATTGATGAAGGGAAGAGATTGATCAAGCTCGCAAGTGATCGTGTGTTTGGAGTTAAAAGGTACAAGGAGCCTACGATCTGTTCAAAACGACCATGGGGTGCCATTCTCGTCTTCTAATGTTGCACCTTTTGGTAAGAGTAGGGCATTGCAGACTGACATATCAACAGTTTGATACTTTTGTAATTGTAGTGGTTTTAGGCAACAATGGTAAGTTTTACTGGTGTTAAATTCATTGACCGTAGCTACCAGACCATGACACCATGGGCCATAGGAATGAATAGCAGGTTGAGAAGATTCTTTTCTGGAGAAAGTGCCAGCTGGCCTTTGGTAAACCTTAAGAATACGAATCTCTCTGGTCCGCCTCTCTCTCTCACACACAGCCCGCCTTATGAAGAAAGAAGGCCTTTAATAAATATGCATTAGCAGTAATATATTCCATCAAAAACTATGTATAAACTAAGAAATCACCTCAAAGGAACCTCATTTATGCCCTATTCGCTATGTGAGATGAGAAGCAGAAATATGCCTTTTTTGTCAGAACTGATTCAATTAATTAGAAACAAAATGGTAATTGTGATATAGCTGATAGATGTAATGTAGTGTAGACGATGAAATCCTTTGAGACTGAATTACTTCATTATAAGTTTACTATGTCTGCCCTTTATACTATCTTCAGTCTAGATCTTTGTATATTTATTTCTTTACTACAAAGATATGGAGTTATTTCGGTGATATTGTTTTATCTCTTTGTTTATGTATGTACATATACTATTGTTAGTGTTTGTGATTGAAACTATTTGTTAGTTCCGATATGTAAAATACACGACAATTTGTTGTGTATATAACAGTAATGAAGCCGGTTTCATGTATAAAAATCTTATTTATACAAAAAATATTGGAAAAAAGAAAGATTGCCTAGTACATAAGAAGATAGTATCATTGTATTTGTCATTTTCCTTTTCTCTCATCATCGCATCCTTCTCAAAAGCTTTATAAAATAGTTATTCGTCATCAGCGTTCTTCCAGAGTTCAAATAGGACGTATTAAAAATGCAAGTGGTAAAAGTTATCGTCACATACACTACGAAAGGCTGAAGCAGACGATCTGGCTGAAGAAACAATAGTCTGTGCAACAGAGCTTTCATTCGAAAACTTTCTTTTTGCATATTCGTGACCCTGGTCGGCTGCTTTCTTGTACCATTTGTTTGATTCCATCATGCTTTGGTTTACACCGTTTCCAGATTTGTATGCATCTCCAAGCGCAGCTTGCGCATCAGCATCGTTTTTCTTGGCTGCCTTTTTAAACCATTGAAATGATTTCACAAAATCTTTTTCCACACCGTTTCCATCTCGGTACGCGAATCCAAGACGTTTACAAGCATTGGTGTTATTTTGTTTCGCTGCTTTTTCATACCACTGAAATGCCTGTGTGGGATTTTGCCCAATACCTTGTCCACTCCTGTATGCATCCCCAATGGAACCTTGTGCGGCAGCGTCATTTTGTTCGGCCGCTTTCATATACCATTCGAGTGCTTCGTTGTAATCTTTCTCCACACCACATCCATCTCTATACGCATCGCCAAGGGCCACTTCTGCTTGAATATCACCTTGCTCTGCCGCTTTCCGAAACCATTCGAACGTTGCCTCCTCGTCTACAGAAATGCCTTTGCCGTCCCTGAGGGCGATCCCAAGCCTTCTTTGGGCATCAGCATTTTTATCCATTGATGCCTTCAAGTAGTATTCCACTGCGTTCGCTTCATTTGGACTCACACTACTTCCACATCTATATGCGTCGCCTATGTACGCAAGTGCTTCCGCGTCGTTTTTCTCAGCTGCTCCTTGAAACCATTGCAACGATTCCTCGTAATTCAGTTCGCCACTACAGTATGCGTAGCCCAGTAGAGTTTGTGCGTATATATGGCCCTGGTAAGCGGATTTCGTATACCATTCAAGAGCCTTATCAGAGTCTTTTTCCACGCCTTGACCAGCTCTGTACGCATCACCAATGCAGGCCTGAGCCTCTGCATCGTTTTTCTCTGCAGCTTTTTTAAACCATTCAAATGACTGAACATAATCTTGATCAACTCCTTCTCCATCGCGGTATGCATATCCAACTCTTCTTTGTGCGTAATTGTAGTTCTGCTCAGCAGATTTTTTGTACCATTCGAATGATTTTTCGTAGTCTTTGCTGACGCCTTTTCCACTATAGTACGCGTCGCCTACACATGATTGCGCTTCCGCATCATTTTTTTCGGCCGCTTTATGGAACCATTCAATAGATTTTTCATAGTCCCGATCAACCGCTACACCATACGTATACGCATAACCGAGTTTTCTTTGGGCATAAACATGGTCTTGGTTTGCAGATGCTTTATACCATTCAAACGCTTTAGCACTATCTTGGGCCACTCCAGTTCCTGAAGCATACGCATCACCAATGCAAGCTTGTGCTTCCGCATCGTTCTGCTCTGCTGCCTTATGGAACCATATAAAAGATTCCAAATAATCTTGATCAACTCCTATGCCGTCCCTATAAGAGTATCCTACTTTTCGCTGTGCATACGCGTGATTCTGCTCTGCTGACTTTTCGTACATCTCAAAGGCATAGTCATAATCAACTTCGGTGACGTTGCCAAGTGAGTATGCGTCTGCAACACAGGCTTGTGCCTCAGCATTGTTTTGCAGCGCTGCTTTTTCGTACCATTTGAGGGATTCACTGTAATCTTGGTTAACGCCATCGCCTTCACGATATGCGTAGCCCAGTAGAGTTTGTGCGCAGATATGGCCTTGGCGAGCGGATTTCATATACCATTCGACAGCCTTAGTCGAATCTTGTTCTACACCTTGGCCGAGCTTGTACGCATCACCAATACGTGCCTGTGCTTCGGCATCGTTTTGTTCTGCCGCTTTTTTAAACCATTCAAACGACTGAGTAAAATCTTGATCAACTCCTTCTCCATCGCGGTATGCATATCCAACTCTTCTTTGTGCGTAATTGTAGTTCTGCTCAGCAGATTTTTTGTACCATTCGAATGATTTTTCGTAGTCTTTGCTGACACCTCTTCCATTATAGTATGCGTCACCTACGCACGCTTGTGCTTCTGCACCGTTTTCTTTCGCTGCTTTCTCGAACCATTGGAACGATTCCTTGTAATTCTGGTCAACTGCTTCCCCATCACGGTATGCGTAGCCAAGTCGAGTTTGCGCATGGATATTATCCTGGTAAGCCAACTTACTGTATCGTTCGAAGGCCTTAGTAGAATCGTGTTGTACGATATGATCGTCTCTGTATTCGTCACCAATGCGTCCCGGTGAATCCGCGTCGTTTTGCTCTCGTCCCTTTCGAGACCATTCCAAAGATTTATATGTGTCTTGCTCTACATCTTTGCCATCCAGATATGTACGCCCAGTTCGACCTTGCGGATAAGCAGGATCCTTGTGAGCCGAGTTTTCGTAATATAGATCCACAGCTTCCCTGTCTGTGTATGCAAAGTCTAGTTTTAGTTGCGTTTTTGTATTACCTTGATCCGCACTCTCAAAGGGCCGATAGGTACTACAGCCATAGTCTGATACTTCTGATAGTGTTTGTTGGGTTGATTCTCCTTCGATACTTCTTCCTCCGCAAGGAATAACCTTCCAAAAAGTGTTACTTGCGCTGGTATCATTGAATGACGCAGAAGAAATGACGGATATAGGTGCAATCGAAAGTATAGAATCTAAAACATGCCGCGGCATAGACTTCATATCGCGCAAACAACTTTCCGGGGCTATACATAGGCGTACAGTGACTTCATCGTCTGTATCGCAGAAGATAACTGTCTCCAAAGCTATCCTATCTCCTGGACGAACGTAGCCGTCATGACCGTCGCCATCATCGTCCTGATCATCACTGTCTGACTCCTCTGACTCGTCTGACTCGTGGTCATTGCTGGACTTGGCTTGAAGGTCGATCACACTATCTGTGCTGTCTTCATCTGATTCATAATCGTCGCCGAACCTGGGTTGATTATCAGCTGGCGTATCGATATCGTCTTCATATGAGTTGTAAGAGTATTTGAATTTGGCCATAGTATGAAAAGGGGCATTCCTAATCTTTGATCTATCCTTTTCAATGGCATCCTTGGCCTCAGGTATCCGAATAATTTTCCTAGAAGCTGGTTATAGACTCCACTCAATCAATTTTAACGTTATAAATACCATTCATGGATTAATGTTGGCGAGGTCTTGGTCGAAGCAGTAACCATGTAATGCTGCACTTTGGAGTTCTGGTTCTTCTTGCCTGTGGAAAAACGAGCGGGTGGAGAAACGGATAGAATCCTGCCCTTTTGCTTCGCAAATGGTGATTCAGGGTCTGGATGTGTTAGCTGCACAGAAACCAAGTCACCATATTTTACGTATCGTTGATCACTCTTTGCGGACCGGGATAGAAAGCTGAAGGCAACCGGATTCATTTGATCTTCATACATGCCTTTTACGAGTTTCTTAGAGTCCATGTAACAGAGTATCTGGTCTAAAAGAAGTAGGATGTCACGAAACGTCCACAAAGGCTACCGTACCTTCTTTTGTATCAGATAATACTCTACTACTTTTACTATCCAAATGTTGTATCTGGCGCAGGTAAGGTCCATTTTGGTCAGTGGGTAGTGGTACATCCGGTGCAAAGTTAAGCGGACAGTTATAGTATATAAAATTTTCGTTTGCGACGACCCTTTCATACACTTGTATCACTTTCGAGCGGATTTCCTTATCCAATAGGTCGTACATCGGTTTTAAGTGTTTAAACTTGATAATTACAGGATTACTCTTGATACTTTCAATCCAGCTTTGGAGACCATTGAAAAATAGTACTGTAGAGTCGCCACCTAGATGTCAAACGATTATGCGTATTGTTCTACTGCAGTATGAGAAGTTTTTGAGTACCTATGGCTTGCCAGTATTTGCTTTCCCCTCTCGCTTCAATAATCTTGGTCATGATGGCTTTCATAGAGTAACACTCCTCAGAATGTGGCACCATTTGTTTGGTTGTCTGTTTTTTGTCTTCATAAACAAGCCTTCCGCCTGTAGAAAGGTAAGTCATATCTCTATAGATATTAGCATGTTTTGTCAAACCTAGCAAGATAGTAGAAGGATAATAATAGCCATATCTACGAAATACACGCTGCAATGCATGGTACTTTTCATCATTGGTCCTTTTTCTCGTTGTGGGGCGATTTTCATTTGCCGCAGTTTTTATGTGTGTTTCATTGCTTATTTCTGTCTTTAATGCTTCTTCAATGGCGTTTCTAAATTTGGCGCTACATCTGATATGCTCAGACCCCAAGCGTACCTAGCATATTCTAAGAACGTTGTTTACAGGATCACATGCTTACTTCTTTGTAAGAGACACATGTTACCACGTAATAGCCCATCTCGTCTCTGTTTTCTTCCTGTATCGTCTGACTTCTGGCACATGTTTCCGACGCCATATTGTATCCAAATATTCCAGGAAGATGTTGATAAAATTTGGCATCAACATAGGTTTCATATTCAAGGTTATTCTTTCTGATTTCTCTCATACGGCTATCTTCAATAAATGATTCATCAGGAGAACATTTGTATATCAGTGACGAAATATCATTCGTCTTCTGGATTATTTCGATTGCAGGTTCACTAGCCATTTTCCCGTTGAAATGTAGCCCAAGAACACTAGGCTGCGGTTTTTGATGTTCAGCAGAATCTCGAATGTCTTCGTTTTTGACATATCGAGGAGGATCTTGATAGTTGGCAAATTTCTTTAAAAGATCATTGTACAAAAAGACTAGAAGCAAGTTATTACCTTCTTCAATGCTTTAATACCAAACGTCATTGGAACAGAGAAAGAACCAAATCCATACCCTTGCAACAACATTCTGTACTATATAGGAAAGTTTGGGCTGAGTAAAATTCACAGGCACAGGGAAGATTTTTGCTTGAATAAAGTTTTAACTATCTCCTGGGTTTTGAGATTAATCAATAGTTGCTATAGCTAATAAGAACGACTTGGGCTGTATTTCCTCAGGGAGGTTCCCTCCTGCCAAAAAAAAAAAATCCAGCTTTGTAAAGAAAGCTTCAGACTGCCGTATAAAGCGTTCAAACCCTATTCGCGATGGCATCGTCAGCTCTCATATGATGATTTTAGTACGATGATTACAGACAGGATTGTGATCACAACGTATACCATCAGGCATTAGAAGCACGGGAGTGTTATTGGTCGCAACTTATTCAGAGCAATCAGCCACGAGTTGCTTTACAAGTAACCGCATTTTTCATTATTATCAAACTAACTCCATAAAGAAAAAAAAACATGACAATGGGATCTATAGGACAAACTGTCCAGGGATATCACGCAATAACACTTCTACCAGCGATTATAGAATTGCTGCTGCTGTGGTGCTTGGTTTGTGAAGGCCGGGTTACTGAAATTTTGGGCTTGCATCTGGATAAAACCAGTCTGCTGAGGTTGCTGAAATGCTGCTGAAAATAGAGAGTTAGACAAAATACAGATTTTGGTGAAAACTTACGTTGCTGTGATTGAGGATTAAATACACCAGGAGAGTTAGAATCCATGCTCTTGAATACGGCGTATTTATCGTTTGGATCTTTACAGCAATAAGTTACACGACTAATTGTTTATTTGAACTTACTTGTTCCTTGAGCGGCTACTCCAAACTGACCAAACCCAGTAGCTTGAGGAACCTGTACATTATGTTGTCCAGTCATAGACGCAAACACTTGCGAAGGAGACGGTGTAGGCGCTGGTGTTGAGAATTGCTGAGCACCAGTCATCTGTGGTCGCTGTGTTGGTGTGTTACCAAATGGATTATCAGGTGCTACAAATACATTAACGCTATTATGAAAGCAAATACACCAGCTTACTTGAGTTTGCCCACGTTCTGGAGCCAGGACCCGGTGAATTCATAGGAGGTTGGTTCATTTGACCAATTTGTGATCCAAAGCCAGTCAGCTGTTGTGCTTGCACACCGATAACAGAAGCATTAGAAGGCACAAGGGGTGGTGGAAGGACTGATGAAAGGGGGACATTGGCAGCAACCATAGCAGAAGATTGGTGTTGTTGTTGTTGCTGCTGTAATGGCAGCTGCATAAACTGCATCCCAGGACTTGGGGTGAGATTGTATCCTTGTTGTTGTGGTTGCAACTGCATCCCAGTTGGCTGGGGTTGTTGCTGTTGGGCCATGTACGGCTGTGCCAAAGAATTTTGCATTTGCAACGGCTGCATTTGCATAGGGGAGGTTTGAGAATGTCCTTGCTGTTGCTGGATCATATAGGATTGCGATGGTGTCTGAGTCTGTGAAGCAAACTGCTGTGGTTGCACTTGTTGTACACTGTTCTGTGCAAAATTTGTACCAGTTCCTGGCTGCTGGACTTGCGGTACCGAACGTTGCTGAGTAGATCCGCTATTCACAGCTGTACTATTGGTCCATTGCGATAATAGCTGCGAATCCACCTTGCTTTGTTGTGATAGTTGTGGTGTCGGGCGTTGGCGGGGTGGAAGTGGTACAGGTGCCTGTTGCGCGGAAGACACCTGAGGAGGAGGAGGGGGAGGAGGAGGAGGAGTAGCTGTACTTATTTGCGTCGTTTGAACGTTGAAATTGCTTGCGACTTGAGTTGGTGCCGACCAAGCTGCCTTCGTCTGCGCTATAGCATCGTCAGCCGCACTCTTTACCGAAGCCTGTGCCACAACAGGAGAAGCTGCGCGTGGCGCCCACGCATCATCTTCAAATCCGGTATGGGATACACTAGACTGGTTTACTGGCGCCTGAGGAGTAGGCTGTGGCGAAGGAACAACGACTGGAGCTGGCGGCGGCGGCGGGGCAGCAGCAGGGGCAGCAGGAGATGGCTTCAATGGCTCAGTGCTAAGTTGACTCTTTATCTTTTCCAAAATATCTGAGTTAACATCCTTCGGTGCTGCATTGGATGGTGTTGGGCGGCCCGTTCCTACGATGGTATTGCATGAGTAATCAGCACTTTTGTGGCAACAACAACAAGCGTACCACGACGTTGTAACCCGACACTTCGATTTGCTGGTGGACTTGTACCGCGGTTCTCTTCTTCTTGTAGCTGTCTTGCTAATTTCTCATCTTGTTCAATCTGCCAGTTGATATTATTAGCTTGATCCGAATAGCTATTATCATCAGCTTCAGGATCATCATCAATGATGCTTGTTGCACCAAAAGTAACAGTTTTCTTCCCCTTATGTGAGGCTCTCTTAGTCTCTTCGTCATCTGAAAGGGGTTCTGCAACTTCTGTTTCAATATATCGCTGTAAACGTTGTACATGGTTCTCAGCCATTCCGAGCGATTTCATTTGGCGATGTGTTAGTCGTTGCACATCATCTTCGCCTAATCCTTCCGCTTGGAAGGAAGTAGCGTAACGCAAGCCGCTCTTCTTCGGGATGTTTGCCTTCGTGAAATAATCAAACCAGTCGAAACTTGACTTTGATCGACCAGTGTCGGCACCCTTCGAAGCCAAATGGGCCAATGGAATGTTGTCGTTTCGATCATCTAACAGTTTAAGCCCGGCCTCATGCTCAATGAAACGTATATCTTCAACACACATTTTTTGAACGGGAACGTCAATCTTAACACCATTGGTCTTGTGTAATCTGATCTTGCCATTGTGCACAGCCAAAAATTGGGCCTCTACCTTAAATGCACCAGTGCGATCCGTCCACACCCTCACTTTTGCAGTATCAGGCTCTGTCAGATTATTGTTAACTATGCCAGTGAATCAAGTAAAAAAAACTTACTACCAGGATCATTGGCTTGCTTCGGTCGATCTGAATGGGCTTTTGGAGCGTGATCTGAGCAAGATAAATATAAGCCAATGAACATGACAAGTATTACATTTGCTTTACCAGCAGACAGCGTCTTACCGCTCGGAGCTTTAACTGGTGGGGGAGGAGCAGGAATTTGGCTGCGTCCTTTAGAAAGGGTTATGTCAATATCCATTTATCCTCATTCTATTTCAAACATACTTGGAGAGGCATTTCCTTGGATAGGTGATGGAGCACTTGCCGCTGCAACAGATCGCTAAAAAAGATATGAGTACTTTGTATGTGCTACAGGAGCAAACCTACGGCTGCTTGTCGCTTAGCATCCAGTTCTCGCTGCTTTGCTTCCTCTTGCATCTTTTTACGTCGTTCCGCTTCGATCTGTCTTGCCCTCTCTTTCTCTTCCTGCTGTCTCCTTCTGTCATGCTCTGCTTCTTCCAAGCGCTGTTTCTGAACCGCAGCTTCTTCAACTTCTCTTTGTTGACGTTCAGCTTCATCAGCTTCTTGCTTTCGAAGCATTTCATCTTCGGCAGCCAACTCAGCTTCATATTCATCCTGGAATTTGACATAGGTCATTGGCACTATGCCTGTTCTTCCATCCTGATGCTCAATTGTCCACCATTCTTCGCTGCTGACATAGTCAACGACAAGCACCTGTTCCATTTCCTTAACAGACACCTCTTCTTCACCATCAGCGTCAAAGTCATAGAGTACAATAGCCCACTTTGGTTCGCATGCAGGTATAGTAGGTGTGATAGGCTCCGGCTCTGGTTCATACGCTGGTTCAGGTTGAACGATGCTTTGGCGATACGATGCAGCCTCCTCTACAAATTGCACATCGTGGGTTTGGTATGGTTCTTCTGCAGGTGGGATGTTCGATTCAGCAGTTGCTCCTGACGTGGCATTTACTGAAGATCTCGAATCGTCGATCTTGCTTATAATAGCTTTCGCTTCCGATTTGGATGAAGCTTGAAAGTCCAAAATCGTCTTTGCAGCATCTGCGATCTCGATATGGATATTTTTTCCGTCTTGTGCATAGTTCGTAACATCCAAAATAGAAAACTGGCGAACAGGCGATACTTTATCTGTTTCGCTACCGTAGCACAGCATGCCGTTTCCGACAAGCAAATTCCCTTTGTTTTTCTTTTTCTTTTTCTTCTCGGCGTCGTATTCGTTGACAGACCACGATACTGCTTCGTCGTTCATGTTAATCGTGTGAGATTTCTCAGGGATCATAGTCTATCATAAGATTCGTCAACCATGTGGCATTTGCTTAGCTACAAATATAAGTACCGGAGCGACTGGAGGAACGGGGGCTGGTGGCTGTGCTAAATGCTGTTCGTCGACTGATATTGTGTCTGTGCCGGCTTCATGATTCGGCACCTAGTGATCTTGCTAAGCACACATATTTTTTTCGCCAAAAACAGTACCTCAATGTAATTACTTGGCACCAATCCAAGGTGACCTTGCTTCGACTTTACAAGAAACCAATCAGGATCGTCGTTTTCATATAGTGTCAAGACATCATCTTCTCGAAAAGTAAGTTCCTCTTCTTGCTGTGCTTCATAATCGTACAGCGCTTTCACAACCCCGATAGAATCAGCCTAATAAAACGGTTCAGCAGCTTATCCAACGTACTGTTTGTTTCACCTCACTAATGTAGTTCGCTGGTACCAACCCTACCGGGCCGACTTGATCGAGGGAGGCAATTTTGAGTTGGGCTTTCCACCAATCGTCATCGTCTTTTTCAAGGATATACAAAATGTCGTCTTCTTTGAACGTGAGTTCTTCCTCTGTTTGTGCTTGATAGTCATAGAGTGCCTTGCAGATGGTAATGTACTTCATAGTCTAAGCGGTAAGGAACTGGAAAGGGAAAAGGAAAGAACTTCGTGGTGCGTATATATAAATATGTAGAAAAGATCGGAGAGTAGCTAGTAAACGGTAAGAAAAAACTTTTCGTTTTGCTGTTGGGCAATAATGCACCCAGTACAGTTGTTATGGATGATGAAGGATGGAGAAAAGAAGGGACGAATTGGCTTGTCTGTGTCGACACGAGATACACGTGATCTATTTTTTTTTCCGGCTTTTGTTGCACGGCTCATCGACAACTGGTACACGTGCGGGAAGAACAAAACTGACAAGTTTGATTGACCTTGTCAAATGATATCGAGATGATTGGTGAGTAACTCTGCTTCCAGACACACTACTCTTCTTAGTTTTTTTACGCGTGTATTCTTGCTTAGATGGAGAAAGAAGTGACGTTTTTTTTATCATACTTGAATAATTCTACAGTTTTTTGCATATGACTTTGCGCTAATTGAATAAAAGTTTTGCGCTGACCAATAGAACGAGTTTGCATTGGCTGGGGATCAAATTTTGCGCTGCCAAGAAAGTACTGTATCATATAAAAACGTGGGAGAGGCTCATATAGAAAATATACTCCACAGCAAATCGAAAAGCTGTTTGATTTGGTGACTGAAGAAGGGCGAGCAGCAAACAAAGTAGTGCTTATCACAAGTATAAATGTCCAAACTACTCAGCATTATATCAAAACGTGCAATCAGGATGAAGAAAGATGTCTATCTCGAGTTCAGAGGAAGATTTGTACTAGATCTAATGATAAACTTACCAAAGCCCACTCCCAGCTACTTGTAGATTATATTAATAAACATCCGACGGCTGTTCTAGCTGAAATAAAGAAAAGCCTTTGCGAGATGTTTGAGGAATGCCGTACCACTTTGAAAAAGTTTAAAGCTTCTCGTAGCAAGAAATTCTGATAGAGTGATAGCTTTGCAAAGAG